>CM060961.1:42748804-42751304 GCA_030765045.1 Tenodera sinensis | reverse complement strand
AAGAATAGAGAAATCCATGTGAGTGTAACCCACCAATTTTTTTTTAATTCCTAAACGCTTTTTAACTCTATTCTATACTGGGCTTAGTTTTGCTCAAAGAGTTCTTTATCTGACTTTCGCCAGGTCTTGTGCCGTAAATTTACAATACAGGACCACTGGCTTTACTTCCCTTCCAAAGAAAGCCATGCTACGAATTTTTATGCCAATAAAGAATCTATCGCCCTCCACCGGGTGTGAACCCGCAACGTCGGGAACCAGAGGCTATAATATTACCCCAAGACCACGGAGAACATCAACACTATCATGAGGGTTGCCTGTAGTTTTATTTATTCCACCAATACCCAGCAAGAAGAACATATTTATTGCATTCCACTCAAAAATGCTTATAAAGATTTCAGTTTCAACATTCTTTTTGAGAGTACTAAATAAAACAGGCGTTCTTAGAAAAACGGTTCATGCGCTCACGTGTTTCTGTCTGTATCCGTGGACAGCATTCTTATTTGTTCATGAAAGTCCCAAAGGCTCGAGGAGACTCGTATTACAGATAGTGCAAAATATTACACATGGGGCATGTTGCAGTGAAGATTTACAACAATATTACAATGAACAGTAATTAAATAAGGATATATAACGGGTGATCAAAAAGACTGTGAACCGGCTGTGCTGTGTTTTGTCTGTACGGGTCCTCTGCGCTTGTCTCCGACTGCCGCTCTCATAGAACAGCACGGATAAAAGCATACAGCATTTTTAAAACTACTTCTAAAGGCTTTACTTACCAATATAATTATAGTAGATGCTAAAATTGGCCACCGTCGTTGTCCATACATTTTTGGCACGTCCTTAGGAAATTATCCATCACGTTGAGAAATGCTAGCAATTTCCTGACAGATATTTTGTTTTAATTCTTGCAGGGTGTGTGGGTTTGTCTTGTGCATTTTATGCGTTAAGTTACCCCAGAGGTAGAAATCACAGGAGGTTATCCCGGGGGATCGAGGGGGCCACAAATTTCTACTAATAATTTTGTTCTGAAACTTTCAATTGCTCTCATCGCAAGATTAGCTACATGAGCTGTTGCAGTCTTGTTAAAAAAAAGACAAAATCACGCTCCCTGTCGGTTAATTCTCTAAAAAAAAAAGCGCAAAATTATATCCACGTATGTACGGGCGACAACTGCTAACTCGAAAAAAATCATAATAAATACACGCTGTGCAGTAGAAAACAAATGCTGGGCCATAATACACTTTGTGACTAAGTATAGGACTAAATAATAAAGCACACTGGCAATAATGCAGCCGCACGATGTCGCGTCAGCTCAATATTGATTGTGCGCAGAACAGAGAAAAACAAGTGATACTCGTGAGCTTGTGTATAACAGCTGCTGTTATTGTATTTCTGCGATCGCAGTGGAAAAACACCGCGCAGCGGTTAACATGTATTTGGATCTCTCTGTACAATAGAATAACAAAAAAACTTGTTTTCCTATAACTTTAATAAGACAACCAAATTACAAATGAGTAATAATTTTTTCCATGAAGCAACATATGATTTAAGTAATTTTCGTTATTCATCTGCATTTCTAAGTAAGGCTATTTGCACCTTTAATCGAATTTGTTAAGGATTCAATCAGTTCCAAATAATTTGGTAACTGATTGATTATGGTATGATGGAAATTACAAATTATTGATACCATTACGTGTCCAATTGCTCGTTACTATAAGTTCCTTTCTTTGTTCGCGTATTTATAGCATGAGTGTTGTTCATGTTTCTATGTGCATTACTCTCAAGAAAATAATTTTTAAGGAATAAAAGTTGAGTTTCATGTGAAATTTACCACATGATCACACTTTGTAAAGCTCAAAATTGTAAATTTTGCCCATTATTTCTAGAATATTCCTACTTCTTTACCAGAATATAAATATTTTCTGTTGTTTTAAAAGCTTTGTTGGTAGAAATAAAAATATACCAAGATATAACACTTTAAGTGACCGCCTCCGTAGCTCAGTTGGTAGCGCGTTTGCCTCTGGCGCGGAGGGCCCGGGTTTGATCCCCGGCACCAGCATGGCGATGCACTCAGCCTCGTTAGTCCACGGGGCCAATTAAGGAGTTACTTGGTGGAGAAGTAGCGGCCCCAGATCGAGAAGCCCGTATAACTTGCTGAAAGGGCTTGGGACGCTGACCCCGTACCACCCTTCAGTACTGCACCCCACCAATGACACCTGCAGTGGTCTGAGGTGGGAGACGCAGCGACTGGGCGGCAAGGCTTGGCCCTCCATGGGCTGTTGCGCTGGGGTTATTATATATAACTCTTTAACTCTTTTTAAAAAATCAATGAATCTGGTATTAAGTTACTAAAACATCAAATTCAGTGCTATGCTTTTTAAATCTCTGCGAGAAACGCATACACTGGCTAGTGTATTTCTAACTGAACATAAAAAGAACGAAGAAATAAGAAGAGATCTTGGAATAAAAAGAGTGTAAAACGTATAGAGAATCTGCATAA
>CM060961.1:42543804-42738804 GCA_030765045.1 Tenodera sinensis | reverse complement strand
CCGCCATGACAAATAGGCAGTGGACAAACAGCAACCAAACGCAGAGACATGCAATTGTAGAACTCCCAATTCACGGATTCCACCATAAAATGTGTACCAATGAGAAATACCACATCGCCAAAGAGCAATTCGTGTGCAAAATATGCGGGAATAAGTACGAATAATATCACTTCAACAAGTGTAATAAAAAGACACAGATCCTAAATGAACTCAAAGAGTTTAATAGACAATCTGTAATGCTCTTTCGAGTGCACCTTTGTAATTTTATTTATTGAACTACGTAATCAGTAATCACTGAAAATTTCAGACAGATTGCCAATTGATTGCTGGCAGCCTGTGAGAGTGAAATTGCTTCATAACCGCCTCCAAACATTATCATTGCTTTTATTGGATTTATTATAGATATATTTCCTTGTAGGTACAATGCAATTAGCGAGTAACCCACTAAGACTTAAGCGATAGTCAAATCTTTTGGAACTGGTTGATATGTAATAGCTTTAAAATTTCATTCTCTTTTATGACCAGGGGGAAAAGTGAGTAATGTATAAGTATCCAAAATTCAAAACAATAACAAGGGAATATCGCGGAAATAGTTAACTCCGCAGAAAATGTATTTGATATATTTAAATTTTGTGTTTAACAAGATCTAAATTTTTTGTATAGGAAGATTGTGCCTAGGGCCTGCGTTTGGATGATTTTGCACCTTTTTCTAATATATGGAAAATGCAGCTGGCTCATAGCTTTTTGAGTGAAATTATATTTTTGTTGAGGGAAATGTTTTCTCCATTTTAGACACTTTAATCTGATTGGGCATTTCTTACAAGTTATGAGTCTTTTAAAGTAATTTCTAAGAACAATTCCAGGTTTTTGTGGTTTTCACAAGTTTTGTTGCATTATTCTTATAATTAGTAGTCTAAAATCTATTGGAATGTGACTTCCTTATGCATATTTTGTTGAACGTATGGACTCGTCCAACTAAACAGTTCACGTTTATTGTAAGATAATACTTGTTCTCTAAAGCAATGGGCTGGATCTGCTAAAAAAGAGAAGAAAACCACTACAATTGGAACAGAAGAAGGAAGAAAAAATCGCAGTGACCGCATATTGGAAAGATACAAAGGAGAGAAAAAAAAAAAGCAAAAATATAAATATCGTGAATGAAGTAAGAAAAAATAATGTAATAACCATAGCAATAACAGTAGCAATTTTAATGGAAAGTATTATAAAATTGAGGGAATGCATTACAAGTAGGCGTTCAGGAGAGAATCTTGTTTCGCGAAAAAGCAAGTCATTTGTTCCCCTTCTCGGCGTCCATCACGAACAGGTAACTCCCACTACTTTGCTTATACAACACGCCTTCAAATTGCATGGGAGAAGTAACGAAGCATGTGAGTGGCTAGTAACCGGTGACGTCATGTAAATTTTCCAGAAAACGGTGGGGGGCCCGTTGTTAAAAAGCGCTGCTCGACAGGCGTAGCTTCACTGTTAGTTCACAGTCTACAGATGTTCTGTGGTTAAGTTATTTTGTTCTGTGAGTGACAACAAAAGAATAAAGTGATAACAAAGGAGCAAGCCTGCCATCGGATATTCCAGCTGAAAACTTCGATTTTAGCAATGGCGCATCGGCGAGGTGAGTTCATAATTTTTAACATTTATATTCTATAGTATAAGATTCCTTCAGTGCATATCTTGGACCCCTAGTTTCAACATATTTCTAAAACATCTGATGTGTTGCACTCACATGAGGGGAGTTTCCTCAGCAAATAGTACAAAAATCTTACAAATGTTATTGTTTGCTGATTGAATCAACCAAAAACTCAGAAGTCGTTCCTAAGATTTGTTTTTACTTTCTCTACTGGTAAGTAGGGGAAGTATTGTATTCCACCCAAAAATTCGATGTCGAGATTTCACCGGAAATATATGTTTTGAGGCCCCCTGAATCCAAAAAACGCATTTTTAGAAAAAGGTCCGTCTGTGTGTCTGTCAGTCTGTCAGTCTGCGGACAGCATAGCTCAAAAACGAAAAGTTGGTTAAAAACCAAAGTTGGTATTTAAGTTTAATGTCTTTCAAGGAAGCGACATGAAGATTTTGAAGAAAATAGCCCCACCCTAAACTACCCTTTACATGGAAAATTTTTCGAAAATTTTGATTTTCTTGAAAATGGCTCTAACGATTTTGATTAAAATGTCATATGTTTGAGATATTTTGATGACAAATGTAATGTATATCTTGAATTTTCTGGCTATAGCCCCTGTAGTCGTATTTACTCTGGACGACTTTTGCATAACTGGTAAACCGTTAGAGATAGACAAATTTTACTATACAAAAAATGTAGACCTTGCTAAAATACACAATTTATGTCTCAATAAATTTTATTGTAGAGTGAACCGTTTCGGAGATATTCCTTGTTATGTGTGTGAGTTTCGGAAAACTTAGAACTTTAGCAAAATGCAACAACGTTGTTCATTTTTTTTTATATGTTAATCGTGCAAAGAGAACGGAATCTCAAAGTTCAAAAAGATTTGACTGTCGCACAAAGCCTTCTGTATTCTAATATTCCCCTTGCACCTACAAGGGCATAAGCAGTAAGATAATTTGTACGAATGTTTATCTTAACTAACATGGAGATATAGGAATAAGAGTTTGTTAGAATGGTTAGTACAAGAGTAGAGAATGTTATGTGAGTGCAACACATCAGATTTTTAGAAAAAGATCCGTGTGTGTGTCTGTATGTCAGTGTGTCAGTCTGTCAGTCTGTGTACAGCATAACTCAAAAACGTAAAGTCGGTTAAAAACCAAAGTTGGTATTTAAGTTTAATATCTCTCAAGGCTGCAACACGAAGATTTTGAAGAAAATAGCCCCACCCTAAACTACCCTTTACATGGAAAGTTTTTCGAAAATTTTGATTTTCTTGAAAATGGCTCTAACGATTTTGATTAAAATGTCATATGTTTGAGATATTTTTATGACAAATGAAATGTATATCTTGAATTTTCCGGCTGTAGCCCCTGTAGTCGTATTTACTCTGAACGACTTTTGCATAACTGGTAAACCGTTAGATAGACCAAATTATACTATACAAAAAATGTAGATCTTGCTAAAATACACAATTTATGTCTCAATAAATTTTCTTGTAGGGTGAACCATTGCGGAGGTATTCCTTGTTATGTGTGTGAGTTTCAGAAAAATTAGAACTTTCGTGAAATGAATCATCGTTGTTCATTTTTTTATATGTTAAGTGGGCAAAGACAACAGAATCTCAAACATTTGACTATCGCACAAAGCCTACTATATTCTAACATTCCCTTTGCACCTACAAGGAAATAAGCAATAAGATAATTTGTACAAATGTTTGCCTCAGCTAACAAGAAAGAAGATATAGGAATAAGAGTTTGTAAGAATGGTTAGTACAAGAGTAGAGAAAATCATGTGAGTGCAACACATCAGATTTTTTTTCCCTGCCTACGTACTTGCATTTTGAATAGTGTTTTAGCTGGAAACGTGGCAAAATTTTAATCATAAAATTTTAAAGTAATGTAGATTGTAATTCTCCCCCTTCATTTATTCCTTAAAATTGCTTAACAATAAGGGTAGTTCATTAAGTACTATTAGCAGAAGCTAAGTTTTTAAGAAATAATAAGTATACTTTGATGAAGATTTTCAACATATCATCTAACCATAGGAAATGTAACATGTGAATGTAATATATTATGAAGGCATGTCGATATAAGGTAGATTTTATATATTTAAACGAGCAACTTGGAAACGACACTAACGATTTCGATCAAATTTTGTATTCAGATAGAGTTTTGCTTTTTAAGTTCATCTATATAGGCGTAATTCCCGAAAAAACGCGATTTTACATAAAAAATAACATTTTTTTATTCCCACTTCTACAGTGCAATTCTTGTATATATATTCCCGGTATTTCAGAAACGGCTCTAAAAATTTGGTTAAATTTTTCTATACTTGCATATTACATTCACACTGTTTTCTCCTCTCACTTTTAGGTAACACATTCACATCTCTATCTCTACTCACTCTTCTGCAAACAATTTTCCATAAAAAGCATGATTTTGCACCGAAAAACACTTTTATCCCCACTTTTAAAGTAAGTCACACCATGTTCTGTATGTTTGAAACAGAAGTGCTATTACATTCACATTGTTTTCTCCTCTCACTATTAGGTGATACATTCACATCTCTTTCTCTACTCACTCTTCTACAAATAAGTCATGCAATTTTCTGTATGTTTGAAATAGAGATGTTGCATATTACATTCACAGTGTTTTCTCTACTCACTTTTAGGTAACATATTCACATCTCTTTCTCTACTCACTCTTCTGTAAATAATTTTCCATAAAAAGTGTGATTTTGCACCGAAAAACACTTTTATCCCCACTTTTAAAGTAAGTCACACCATGTTCTGTATGGTTGAAACAGAAGTGCTATTACCATCACACTGTTTTCTCCTCTCACTATTAGGTGATACATTCACATCTCTTTCTCTACTCACTTTTCCACAAATAAGTCAAGCAATTTTCTGTATAAATAAGGAAAATTGAAGCTATTAACAGTGAAGCAACAAGATTCTAAAGTAAGAACAAATTAGAAACTATCACATTGTAACTTTAACGAGAAAGAAATAAATTTTCTAAACAAAGGTATGAAAACTTGTGTAAGTTTTTCAAAAAACATAGATGATTTTGTTGCAGATATTGAAATTGCCAGTCAAGATTTAAATGACATTAATAAATCTTTGATTAAAGTGAGATGCACTAAAATTTTGAAAGATATAAATAATCATCCTAAAAGTAATTATAATAATCAGATTATTAAATCATTGAAAGAAAAGGATGTAATTTATACTAAAGCCGACAAAGGCAACAAAAGTGTAATTTTAGATGAATCTGAAAGTAAAGATTATTTAAAATTGATAATGATCCTTTAAAATCATGTATTTCAACTTTTAATAAAACTCTCAACGAATTGAAAATGATACCTAAAAAACAAAAAAGTATTTTAAAAGTCAATAATCCTGTTTTACCCAGGTTATATGAACTTCCAAAAATAATTAAACCAGGAAATAAAATGAGACCCATTATAAATTCAATAAATTCACCTACATATAATTTAGCTAAATGGTTAACAAAAAAATTTAGTACTTTTAAAACATTTGAGAGTTTGAGTATTAAAAATTCTTTTGAACTAGTAAAAAAGATTAATAACCTAATATTATCTGAGAATGATAAACTAGTTTCTTTTGATGTAGTTGCTTTGTTTCCTAGCATTCCTAGAAAAAAGCTTTTGATTTTTTTAAAAAAATGGTTAAATTCTTTAGAATTAGACAATGACTTAGTAGATCATTTTGTAAAACTTAGAAATCTTTGTTTAGATCAAAATTTCTTTAGTTTTAATGGTAATTTTTTTCAACAAACTTCTGGCTTGGCAATGGGTAGTCCACTTTCGCCATTTCTTGCTAATCTTTTTATGAGTTTTTTTGAAACTCAAATTACAAAATCATTCCCTCTAATTTTTAAAATATGGTATTGATATGTAGATGACATTTTTGCTGTTGTCCCTAAAAAACAGATAAATGATGCTTTAAAACTTTTAAATTTACAAGATAAAGCTATACAATTCACTTTGGAAACTGATAATAATCGATTCCTTTCATTTCTGGACTTAAAAATTAAAAGACATAAAAATAAATTGAAATATGGTATTTACAGAAAATCTACTCATACTGATAATTACATAAAATATAAAAGTTTTAACCCTTTTGCACATAAATTTGCTGTTTTTAATAGTTTAATTTATAGATTAATAAATATACCCCTTAATAAAGATGAATTTGACATAGAATATAAACATATTATTAACACTGCAGTAATTAATGGTTTTAATACAGATTTTATACATAAAAGGATAGGGGAATTTAAGTATCAAAAAGCTGTCAAAGAAGTTTCAACCCTTAAAAAAATAAAAGATAATTGTATTTTTAAAAAGTTTACTTACCATCCATGGGCTAATACAAAATTTACAAGGATTTTTAAAGAATATGGAATAAATTTGGTCCATCAAAATAAATTTAATATACAAAATTTACTTAATTTTTCAAAAAAAGATAAAATACCAAATTATAAAAAATCTGGCATTTATCAATTTAGCTGTTTAGATTGTGATAAAGTTTATATTGGTAAAACTAAACGTCATCTAGAAACCAGAATAAAAGAACATTTTAGAAACATTAAATATAAACAAACTGATAAATCAGCTGTGGCAGATCATTTTTGGTCATTTAATCATGAAATTAATCCAGAGGTTAAATTACTAAAACAATTAAGTAATCCGATAGATTTAATGGTTTGGGAAGAAAAAAATTATTTTAAAAAAGAAGAACCGTGTCATGAACTTCGAATTACCATCTATAGATTGTATTTATAAATTTTTGTTTTCAGAGATTGGTAAATAAAAATTGAATAAGAGTAATTGTTTTTCATAAAAAATAAAAGATTGTAGCTTGGCAACGATTTTGTTTATATGGCTTTGAGAAGGAGCTGGACACAGCTTGAAACCCCTGGGTCAGCAAAAGAATTACAACATTGCTAAGATAAGTGAAGTTTTTAGTTTCTAATTTGTTCTTACTTTAGAATTTTCTGTATGTTTGAAATAGAGATGTTGCATATTACATTCACAGCGGTTTCTCTACTCACTATTAGGTAGCACATTCACGTCTCTTTCTCTACTCACTCTTCTACAAAGAAGTCATGTAATTTTCTGTATGTTTGAAATATAAATGCTACATATTATATTCATACTGTTTTCTCTACTCACTCGTAGGTAACACATTCACATCTCTCTCTACTCACTCTTCTACAAATAAGTCATACAATTTCGTGTATGTTTGTAATAGAAATGCTACGTACTACATTCATACTGTTTTCTCTACTTGCTTTTGGGTAACACACTCATAACTGTTTCTCTACTTACTCTTCTAGAAATAAGTCATACAATTTTGTTCATGTTTGATATAGAAATGCTGCATGTTACATTCACAGTGTTTACTCTACTCACTTTTAGGTAACACCTTCACATGTCTTTCTCCACTCAATCTTCTACAAACAATTCATATCTATACAACTTGAATGTTTGTATATATCTAGCTGTTAATCTCGAAAACCGCTTAACCGATTACCGCGAAATTCGGCACGTATAGGTATTTTTTTCATGGAGAGTTTTTATGGTAACAATTTTACTACCCAATATATTACTTTCAAATGGCTTCATACTCGCTTTTCTTTTACGCAGCGCATTCATGTATCCTCGGTTTGCCCTTCAACATACAATTCATATAATATTCTAGGATTGAAATATAAATGCAGCGTATTACTTTCACACGATTTCCACTACTAATTCTTCCTTTACGAGACACAATCAGTCTTCTTTTGCTATTTGCCCTTCAACATATAATTCATACAATTTGCTATATGGTTGAAACAAATACAACGTATTTCATTCATACTACTTTCTCTACTCACTTTTGTTTTACGTAACATTTCACATGTTATTCCCTATCGTTTATAACTTCATACATTCCAACGCCTATACATATCTTACGTTGAAGAGTGATTAAATTCCAAAACAGGTTGACCGATCGCCATGAAAATGACATATCTAATTTTTTTCATGGAGAAGGTTTTTATGCAATCAGTTTTACCACGCAATGTATTACATTCACATGGTTTTCTCTACTCCCTTTTCTTGTATCTAACATACTACTCCATCTTCTGCAAACAAACCATACATTTTTCCATACACTTGAAATATAAGTGCAACGTATAACATTCACATGGTTTTTCTACTCATTTTTCTTTAGTAAAACACAATCACATTTCTTTCACTACTCCCGCTTCGACAAACAATTACGAACAATTCATTCAATTTTCTATGTTTGAAACATAAATACGTGGTATATTCACATGGCTTTATGAACCAGCTTTTCTTCCTGTTGTATTTGTTATTCTTCAACATTGCTTTTGCTTAGTGTCACTCAGGTGTTTTAATAAAAAATTACGAAATAGTTAAAAAAGTAAAGTAATCACAATTGGTGTCAAGAGAGCGACGAAAAGCACGATATGGAACAGTTGATGAAATAAATGTTAGCCAAGATGGGCATAATGGGAAATGAAATTAATTCCGGAATGCGGCAGAGGAAACAAATATGAAAACCGAATTGGAAAAATGTAAACTACGGAATAGAAAATATGGGAAAAAGAATGGAAGCCAAATTGAAAATGTAAGCTCCGAAACGGAAAAGATGAAGACGGGAATTCCAATATGAAGACAGGTCTATCAGAGAATACTAACGAGCGACTGGCCGGGGTTAAGGAAGCCATGGAAGAGTTCGACGGAAGTATGAAAGACCTTGGCCAACGTGTTAACGTCCTGGAGTCAATCACAGCAGCAAAGAACAACTCCATAATGGAACAAATGTTCGACGAAAACCTCAAACTGGGTGGATATCTATGGGGGAGGCCTGCGTTCAGCAGTGGACGTTTTACAGCTGACACAATGTTGTTTATGAAATATTTTTATGTATTTCTATATCTCTTGTATCTCGGACATTACTCTTAACAATTGCGACAAGTAGTTTTATTTAGTTAACGTTTTACCTTTCAGGTTTATCTAAATAAGTATCTTGTCCCACAAAAAACAAGATTTCACAAAAACAGAGGCGAAAAACGCCGAGCGAAGCTTGGTCGCCCGGGTACTACTAATAATATGCTGATGTATTCTACTCAGATTTCGAACTAATGAAGTGACCTGTTTTAAAAATACTGTCTTGGGTGCGTGGTTCAATGAAGCTCGGAAACGTATTTACGATGATATTGGTTTAATAGCATTCATATACCTATATCATGTTTCTGAATTAAAATAAATTTGAGGGCACATCCCATACTGAGTACGAACTACCTTTACATATTAAATTCAATATGGGTAAATTAGGGCGTAGGTACCTGGCCGCCTACGCGAAACAAGTGCCGGCGAATGCGCAGGTCTGTTGCTGGTATGCTAGTCTAGTCGAAGCGATGGAGCGGTTATTGCCAACCGAAAATACAAAGCCAGATAGAAAACACTGCATGCAAGAGCAGTAGTGCCAACGTTGCATAAAATTAACTGGTTCAGCGATCATGTATTTATGCATGTATTAGTAGTGATATGTTAGTATCATAACTGTTATTCAACACCTTAAATACGTACCGCAAGTATCACTGACATTCGGGTGGAAATACAGGTTATGTCCTCTGAATAAAAATAAAAAAATAATTTCCCTAATACCTATTTAGAGAAAGTATTCCACCAACATTTTCGACACCGAGATCTCATTGAAAATGCACCTTTTGAGAATTCCTGAATGTAAAAGGTATTTTTATTTAAAAAAAAAAAAAAGTCTCTGCGGAGGTGTGAACAATATAACACAAAAACAAAACATGGGTTAAACACGGACTTGGTATATATTTCTACATCTTCCCATAATGCAACACGAAGATTTTCAAGAAAATCCCAGCCTCAGATTAACCTTTACATGGAACCTTTTTTTCAAAATATTCATTTTATCAAATATATCTAACAATTTTAATTATGATACCATATGTTTAATATATTTTCAGGACAAGTGAAATGTATATGTTGAATTTTCTGTGAATAGTCTCTGAAATGCTCTTTATTCTGAATAACTTTCGTACAACTGGCTAGTTGTAAGAATATACTGCACAAAAAGTGTAGGTCTCGTTGAAATACGTCGGTCTAGGTGGTTCAGTTGGCTAGACGCTGGCCTGGTCGCGGGTTCAAATCTGGCCCAGACCGATGGTTTTTAAGTTTGCTTAAAAATGACAGCTCCATATCAGTAGATTTACTGGCATGTAAAAGAACTCCTGCGGGACAAAACTGCGGCACACCCGCGAGGCTAATGTGATCCTAGCAATTGGCAGTGTCGTTAAACAGCAAACTAATTTTTAATAATTTAATTTTACGTTAAAGTACATAATTTATATCACATTCTTTTAGACTTAACTATTTCCCAGATTGGAAAGGGTAGAGTGAGACTGAAAAATTGAATGCCATAACCGGGATTTGAACCACGGATCTACCGGTTACCGTCCGGCTGCTCTAATCATTAAGCTATCATGGCCGACGTGCTAATATGGCATTAAATCCTCCAACTCATTTGCATTATTCCCGGTAAACCACACAACGAGTTGTCAATTTACTCTGAGATAACATACCTACCTTAATGGCGACTTACAACGTGTAAGTACTTAAGTCCCAGGTTTCTAGTTTAAGCAACTATATGGTCAATTCATGTAGTTAATGTTTGCAATCATGTCCTACACGGCTATTGTGTGGAAAAAGCATTAATTATATTTCCCTCATATTCAATTTATTATTTTCCATTACATTTATTTCCGCTGAAAACTTGGTATGAAATTTTTGGTTGGAATAAAGCACTTCTACCTATTACATATTGAATCATGCGATTTTCAAGTCCTTGCGCATGTGCAATAAGAATTCGCTGGATACCGTCACTAGACATGACTTCCAGCTCGGGAAAAATTGTCAAGTGCCGGCGCTTGCGCAGTGACTAACGGTGTAGGGAGCAATGGAAGATTGGGACTAATACTTTTGAGTATTGTTCATTATCAATCTGTGATGGGTTTTTACAAACTCTTTTTTCCCATTGGAGACTATTAAAGTTTGTGTCTCTTTATTAGGTTGCACGCTTCTTCCAAAGCAAAAATGCTGTAGAACGTGTGATTATTCCGTATGGAATTACTTGGAACGTAGACCTCGCGTTGTGACGTCATAAACCACACATTCAGGCCTGTAGCATAGAGACGGCCTTGTCTCGAGGCGCTGACCACGTCCCACCCTTCAGTTCTGCACCGCACTCATGACCCCTGTAGTGGGCAGAGGTGAGGGACGCAGCGGCCGGGCGGTAAGCCTTGGCGCGCGAAGGGCTGTTGTTCTAGGGGTTAGTTGTTTCCTACCTTTATTTTCTTTGACTTCTCTTATACTCTTATTATAATACAGTGGCGCATATTTCGCTTTTACGTAACATAGCTAAATGGCAGAGAAGTGAAAACAAATGCATATTTAATTAGTTTGAAAAAAAAAACTAGTTTTAACCTTTTAGGTTTGAATCCCTATTTTAGACGGGCTTGATGAACCGGCACCAGGCCAAACCCTGATAATAAAGAATCTGAATTAGATTCCAAAATGTTTCTACATTATGACTTAAACCAATTTGACGACCTGGGCCTCACGAGTCTTTTAGCAGGCCTGGTGCTCACTAAGCGTAAGCTGCTCACGGTCTTGCATTGATAATAATTGTATTTTAGCAGGTAAAAACCATAACGGCCCTCAAGCTATTCTGCGAGTGGCCCAGACTGTTTTAGATTCACAAGCAAGGGCCCTGTCTCAGCCTGACTCCATTTAATTTTTCACTTGCATACCTGGTGACTCGCAGGAGGAGGACATTTTCACTGTCCCTGCCTTAAACACTTAACACTAATGCATTCGCTTTGCTTACAGTGCGCGATGGCACGCATACGTACTTCTGCCGCTTCCTGAATGCTGCCACCAAGTCATCAATTTGGATCACAAGATAGAGACAAGCATTTTACCGCTTCTTCAGACCTGCAAGACCTGCATTGTAAGTCTGTAGTGCAAGAAACACTGCACTCTGGAGGAAGAAATGGTTCTGCACAAGAGGAGAATTCTTCTGCTGGTTTGGATACATCAGCCCAGGTTTGTTAGCGACAATTTAGAACACTTTGTGCTTCTAGTGATTAGTTATTTTTGGCAGAGCAGTTCATCAACCTTTCCTGGAGAAGCCAACAAGGCTACAGTATGAAGCAACAGTTCTAAAAAATTAACAATGTGGATTATCATTGGTTTTAGTAAGACATCACCATCAATTTTCAAAACTCTTTGTGAAAAATACAATAAAAATAGTGATTCATATTATTTGTTTGGTAGACAAAATACTCATTCAATTGGATACTGAAACCGAAACAAAACTCTTTCCAGAAACCAGGATGAGACTCTGAAACGAGTAAAGTTAAGAAATGATGACCCGAGTATAAAATTTTTCCTTATTTCTCGCAGACACTCTGCATCAACTCTGGTGTAGAAATTGAAACAGGAGCCAGGTAGAGTTTAATTTGAAACAGAGTTTCAAAGAAGTCATTTCAAAATAGGTTTCATATGTTTGTTTATAATCTTTATTTATAAGAAGTGTTACATTTCAAAAACATACAAATGCTTTTGTTAGGAAGTAACATGCAACTGATACTGCAATATAATTCTCTCTAATAGACTGGAGCCGTGCAAGAACTGGAATAATTTCAAGGGATATTTATTTTTGATTCACATAAGTATATTATATCAGTTTCAGATTTGGTCAGACTGGAAACTTTTAACAAATGCTGATGTACATTGTTTTTTGCCACTCTAGTTATGAAGATTGGGATGTAGTAAACATTTTGGGTACTTACCCATCCTCCCCGATGGACTGTCACTTTATCGCAGTGGGGAGGTTTACTGTCTCAGCAATCCCTTCATTAATAATGAAGGGCTAGAGACCAACAAAGAACAGTCCTGGTGTCAAACGGCATCAATAATTTGTACATAAACATATCAAGAATATTACTCTCCGTAAGACTCTACATCTTATAGGAAAGGTCTTACTGAGGAATGGCTTAAGAATGATGGTTTCAGGATTGTTCCTGGGAGTAACAGCAACAAATTCCCTGTGTGAGGCGATGGAAGAAACATAGTGCTTTGTTGTTCTTGTCATCTATTTGATTAATGGGATAGGCACAGCTTAAATTAAAAAAAAAAAATATCGAATTTTGAAAATATAAGTAAATGAAACATATTTTGCAGAAACAGAGTTATTTATACATATGAATTAGTTTCAGTAATGATTTAAAAATCAAGATACTGTGCCATGTTGTAGGTAAATAAAACGGTACCCAAAGTTTTAGAACTCATTTCCCACAAAGTACATTTTTCTAAACCTTATCTTAACATTCAAAGACTCATTAAGGGACAGAAAGGAGGCTTTTGTGCAAACACACATTATCCAGAGAATGGACGAGAATTATATTTCTCTGCTTGATAGCTTTTTAGAGAAATTTGTGATCAAATGCTTTAGATAAGTTGCTTTGTTAATTTGAAAATAAAGTCATAATAGTGTAAGTCCTACATAAGCAGGTAAAGAATGAAAGGTGTATTATTTTACAAACTCAAATTAAAACATCATCAGTCTCAGGAACGAAGAAAAAATAAATACTTTTAAAGTATTAAATATTGAAAATATTTCTTTTAAAATTTTTAGTGTATTTAATTTTTAAACCTAAACAAATTTTGAAGGCAAAGACTGAAGTTGAAGTCACATAAACAGAGAACATGATGGAAAGGCTCTAGAAGCATAGCACAAAGTATAATGTGCATGTGTATTAAAAATGTAAAGTCGAGAAAGACCAATTTTCTACACACATGCATCATGATCATAACTCAGATTACGTGTTTGTCACAGCTTTCCTCTTTTAGTAGTCCCTGTCCTCAGATTCATAGGTTAACCACAATGGTTACAGTTCCGAAGCTCATCCGATCACATACGTCAATCCTGTGACTGAAATTCGTCCAAATTCAAGTTGCACTTGACAAGTTTTCCTAAATGTTAATTGGTATAACTAGAATTGGATGATGAAAGACAAAGCACGAATGAATCTCCTAGCGCTTTACTTGTTTATCTGTATCTAAGATTTGTTTATTGTTGTATTTGACTGATGTATTGTCATTTTAATGTAAGAAAAATTATAAAGCCTAAGGCAACTCAATATAGATATTGTTTAGAAATAGATATCATGTACCTAAATATAGTAGATAGATGTTATGATTTATTTTTTCAGATTATAAGATGTTTTATAAAAAGAAATGATTTAAACCCTTTGATACGCAAAGCACGTCTATAACATTATTTGGTTAGTTTCATTAAATCAGAATTTATAAATTCCAGTTGGCCACTTGTAACTACACGAAATATATTCTTGCACACTGTTTGAAAGGTGCAATAGTAGCCCTTTTCGCTACACATTTTGTAAATTGAAAATGGAAATTCGAATTATGATTGTTGTGTCTATCGCAAACTGCAGCGAGTACGCGTAAGCTTGCAGAAATGGTATAGCTTTAGAGTCGAGTTGCACAGGTCTTGAGGTCACCTCTTAATAACTGATTATTATCGCAGTAGTTTTTTGTATGCTTCTAAACCCTTTGAACAATGAAGAATTTCCATAACATGACTTGAATAATTTCATTCAATTAGAGTTTATACATTCCAGCTATAGCTTTTGTTAGAACTGAACAAACGACATTTTTACACAAAAAACGTATAAAATGCTTTCAATGTTTTTAGTAACTTCCCCCGCTCCACATTTTGTACACTTTTTTGTTGCTATACTTGTGAATTGAAATTGTGAATTTGAATTTTTATTGTTGTTTCTTTCGGAAAGTAACAAATACATATAAGTTCGAAATAATCTAACTACACTGGAAACTACCAGCCTTAGAATTCATAGATGCACATGCCGAGAAATCAGCTGTTCAGTAGCTCTTCTATTATTTATTGCTGTAGCTTTTGTTCTTTCTCAGAAGCGTTTTCAAGAACTTCAAAATTCAAACGAAAATACCTATTAAAATAATAAATACTACTTTAAATGTTGTCAGAGAAAATAATTTGTCAGAGAACCCTGTTTAGTTTAGTTCTACTACTTGTGCTTTATGATTTTACATTTTAGATATTGATTTACTTGAAAGACGTTTAAAATATTTTTAGATTTAGCTCCAGATGTATTATTTTTCATTTCTGAACAAACTAGAATGTGTTGAAGAACATACCGTATTTATTTTTCTGTAACTTAGCCCGACTCCTAAGCTCAGGCATGTAACTTTGTAACTAAGGGATGTATCTTAGTGAATACTATATATAGTAGGGTTTCCTTTAGCATTCCGTATTACTCTAAAGTCTACATTTGGGTCTAATTCGATGATTAATATCAATACTGGATGAACAATGTAGTCAAACTTGAAGCTTTACTCACTGGACATGGGGAAGACAATGGCAGGATTTCTCCATTTTTTCATTCTTAACTTCTTCTGCGAATCCCTCCCTTCCCAGTCTGTGAAAATCTGAGTGTAATGTCAGCCTTCCTTAGCTTCTCAGTAGTAGATATGAATCTCTTATCAGCAATATACTCCAGGAAGGTTCTCGTTTACCTCTTCGCTCGATATAGATCGTACCTGATCGTAGATGCTGATAGTCTCGAAAAACTTCCAGAGAGTTTTCGGATACATTTCGAGGGCACTAATTACAGGGTATATGCATCTTCTGATGCACCTACCTTTTTTAAACGTCCTCCAACGTAGTGTCATATCGGATATGCACCTACTTACTTCTTATGCAAGACAGAGGGTCACTTGGCCCCAACAGTGCAACAAGGAGCCAAGTGAACCTACTGACCTATCAGGTCAGCCGTCAGCAAATTTCAATAACATTCCTCCCATATCTGCCAGTAAGCCCCACTCTGGTTCCCTGCTCTGGCCTTCAGGAGAATCTACCTACTTTTAGTGCTGCTGAACAATCTGCTAGTTCTCATCCATTAGCAACCACAACCCCATCCGTTCCGGCTCCTGATGTAACCAGTGCACCTGTAGTACTCTGAGATGCCAATGGAAATTCAGAACCCCACGGAACGAGTCATTTCTACCTCGAGAGCACTGATTTGCAAGGTATTATATAGCGAGGACCCACCGTAGTAGTTCTGCCTGTGATGCGTTCTGGCCACCTGTAAGGTACTTTAATATCACACTTCCTTCCGAGGTCTGACACAAAATAAGCCATCGGCTGACGTGCAGGAATCCCAGACAAGAGAGTACACGGGCACTCGAAACACTTAGATAAGTCGTATGATGACAAAGTCACTTGCTCCTGCGGTAAATCACTTGCTAAGAAAACAAAGCCTTCAGAGAAAAAAAAATCTTCGGCCGCAAGTGTATTGTTTTCTCCGCTAAATCTTGCAACATCTTTATTTTGCTGTGTTCGTAGTTTTGTTCTTTAATAATGTGTAAAATGTGGAAGTTCGTAAGACGTAACAGAATATGCCAAGCTCATGATAATAGCTACGGCTATCTTTATAGGAAATCAATCAAAATTCCTTACACAAGTGGTTTGAAATATGTGATACTGGTATTTGAACTGGTGAAACACAACTGAGGTGCTTAGTCGACCACGATATGACTGCACTTGGGTGGGGAATCTCTGTTTGTTGATAATCCGTAATATTTTCAAGATTGATAGTGAGACATTAGTTGGAATGTATAATTGCACCATGAAAACAGCACTACAACTTTTTATTCAAAACATGAAATTGTACGCCTGCAGATAACCCGGTGAGTTATAGCACAATATGTAGCACAAAACAATTATGTCGTGATTCCTATATACCATTATTAGTATTTTTGTCGTTATTATTATTATTATCATTATTATTATTATTATTATTATTATTATTATTATTATTATTATTATTATTATTATTATTATTATTATTATTATTATTATTATTATTATTATTATTATTATTATTATTGTTATTATTATTGTTATTATTATTATTATTATTATTATTATTATTATTATTATTATTATTATTATTATTATTATTATTATTATTATTATTATTATTATTATTATTATTATAATCATTATTATTATTATCATTATCATCATCATCCGTTTTCACTATCGAAAAAAGAATTTCACAAAAAGATCATTCTTTGTATAGGTAACCTTACAATGAAAAGCTATTTTTATTGAAGTTGATTCACAACATCAGATTGAGGTTATATCAAGGGTTGGACAAGAAACGACCTGTTCTGACAAGATCCTCGGCCCGGTCACTTGGCAAATAATCATATTGGGAGCGTGAGAATCAGGAAAATGTATGTTTCCTCTATTTTCTTCAGCTTCATCAGTGTGTAATAGTTTGCAATTTGAAGTTTACGCTTGCAGATAACCAGATGAGTTATAGCACAATATGTCGTTTCTTGTGCAACCCTGGATATAATCAGAATATGATTATGTGAATCAACTTCAGTAACCTAGACCTTCTTCACCAAAAAAATAAAAATAGCTCTTCATTGTAAGAGGTGCTAGGTGACGTATACAAAAAATGAGCATATTTGTGAAATTCCTTTTCTCGATAGTGAAAACGGATGATGATGATAATGATAATAATGATGATAATAATAATAACGACAACAATACTAATAATGGTATATAAGAATAATTGTTTTTAAATTATAACACTATTATTCCCAATGGAGGCCATGAGCTAAGATGGCCATTTATTAATTATTCGTTCCTGATGATGGCCATGGAGCTTAGTAAATATTAGTCCGTGAATGTTAGTAATTATCGCCGTGAAAGCTCCAAATCCTACATTATGATTGATGTTTGTAGGCCAATCCAATTTTTAGTGCATTCGGAAAGAATACATGATTTGCTAGAACGTTCTCAAAACCTAAACAGAAATGAATAAAAACCACATTTATGCGCAAGCGTGATTTGAACTTCCCATCTTCAGCCTGACTTTCCAGCACGTTGACCACTGTACTACTAGTGCACGTTAAACTGCACAGATCAGTGGGCTGGTGAGTGCTATGTCGACACCTGCGATGCGAATCGTCTGTAAAATGCACCGTTGCCTAGGAACCAATCCGCAGGATGAGAACTCACCCTGTGCCATTCAGAAAAATAATAATAGTAGCCTCGGACCGGACAGATCTAACGAATACGACCGTGATGGAAACGGATTATGAGATTCAGAAATAGAAAACAATGATGAGTAGTAAGATGGCGTTAAATTGGAGAATTTGAAATTTTTTACGTGAACGTTGTTAATTTCAAATTTTCAAACTTCCCGCCATCAACGGCGCGCCATGCGCCACTAACGCCATTTAGAGGTAGGGTTATCGTTAATCCGATCGTTTAAGGGGGACTATTGATTAGATTATTTATTTTATTGAGAAGATGCAGAGAAAAAAAATGTCTAAATTATTCTACGAAAATGAGTACAAACCTGTTTGGTTGTTATAGAAAGTTGGTTGCAAACGAGGTGGCCGTGTGGGTTGGATGGGAAATGATGAAAGATGATTTCGCCGTGGATGAGCAACGCTAGTCGTTCTCTTGTGGCAATTGGAGCCCCTCGACCCTCGACCCAGGACTCGTTTTTCCAGAAAACTTTAGGAGAACAGAGTAGTAGGAGCAGTTGATGTAGAGCATCTGCAGAGGAACTTTTGCGGAGTAAAAAAAAAACTATTGGAATTGTGCGTTGAGTTGGGTGTGATCTTGGTATAGTGCAAGTTGACACTTGGAGCACAAGTGCGAGAAATGAAGCCGGAGTTTGCGCAGGAGGAGTAGTTGTAGGTCTTGCAGGGTTGGCAGGTCGTTCCTCCACGAGAGCTCGGTCTCAACCAGATTAGGCGTCTATGTAGATGAAAGACGCATCAGGTGTAAGCGCTGAGTTTGCGAACACGCCCACATCCGTTGGTGAGGAAGGGGAAGGGGAGGGGATGGATGAGGGAGGGAGGGGGGAGATTGCGATATACCACATCCGCCGGATGGGGTTTTCAGGCACAGGAAAAAACCACTGAGATTTTCTCACCAACCGTTGCTTTTTTGAATAAAATAATATAATTGGTGGACTTTGAGCGTCTGGATGTTGAACGAGTACTCTGTCTTGACGGACGCTAAGCATCCAATCGCCGAGAATGTGATCTGCCATAATACATGTCAGTGAATGGTCTAAGTGCGCCAATAAGCATCTGCCGAGGTACATCCGCTCTAGGTCTTTATCATTTGCTGCATTTTGACTGCCGAGATGTATTGTTGCTCGTAGAAAACGTAAAAAAGGCACGTGATTTCCGGAAGGGACGGGTGTTGGGAAGCAAAGAAGGGAAGGAGCTTGGAGTAATGGGGAAAAGTGATATGCGGAAGTGACGTGTCGTGATTTGATTGGATAAAATAAGACGAGATGGGATTGGTTGTTAGGATTCCAAAATGACGATGATTGGTGGAAATAAAGTTCGTTGCGATTGAATGAAAAAATGAAGCATCTTTTTCCTGAGTTTTTGGATTGGTGAAGCGGTAGCAAATATGTTTATTATTTTTTTAATTCTAGTGGAATAGATATGTTTTTCATTTTTTTTTTAATTTTTTTTTTTTGATCCGGCGGAAAAGCTGAGTTAACCTCGTCTCTCCTCAAACTAAAAAACAAGAAACTCATCTGCTGATGGAACGTCACACCGAAATATCCATGGGGTAAAGCGTGGAATGCGGAAGTGACATGTCGGGATTTGATTGGAGCAAATAAGACTAAATGGGATTGGAGGTTAGGATTAAAAAAATGACGGTGATTGGAGGGAATAAAGAGCGTTGCGATTGGATTAAAAATGAGGAAAATGAATGGAGAGAAAGGAGAGAGCAAAAGGTATAAAATAGGGAGAGAAAAAGGAATTGCAGGAATGATAGCGTTGCTGATGGTGAAAAAGTATAGTTTAAAAAAAAACGAAAAAAAAGTCGGTTAACGGACTTAGATTTAAATCTTTCAAGAACGAGATATGAAAATGTTGAAAAAAAAAAAACCAACATGGAAAATGATTCCAAATTTTGTATTTTCTAAAAAAAATGGCTTCAGATTTTGCTTAAAATATCAATTATATTGATACGCATAAGTTGAGTCTTGTTTTTTTTTTTTCTCTCTTTTGCTTGGTGTTTTCATCATCTTTTCTCTTTTGAACATAGGCTCATATTTCTAACGTATTTAACAAACATGCTTTAATGTCAAGCCGACAGTTAAAATCCGATAAAATGCTCAGACTATGGTTTAACACGTCACACTAAACTAACAGCGACAAAAACAAAAACAAAACCCTGTTCTAATACTAGTGAGATAAATACGTTATTCATCTTATTTTATTTTTGTTTTCGTTTATTTTTGTTTTGGGACGGCAAAGAACAATACAGGAAGGAAAGGAGACCTGTGAATGTAAAATGAATGAGGAGAAATAACATAAACACAATATAAAATAAAAGCTTGTAAGCGGAAATTATATTGGAATAAAAATTAAAAATGCAAATTGCTACATTATTAAAAAATGTATATGAATATAAAGAAAATACATGATTACACACACGCACGTTCTCGCGCGCACACACACAACACTTTACTGCGGTGCTTTTTATGCCCTTATTACCGCAGCACATTTGCAAATATTACTGCAGCAGTTATTCTAAATACTGCACAATACGGTTAGGACATCTGCACAAGTTGTTGTTGTTGTTTTTTTTTGGGGGGGGGGGGGCGAGAATGGCTGAATGGGTTAGGTATCCCTTTTAGAGAGCAAATGCGCAGGGCTTGACAATATAGGCACCTGGGCTGTAGAACGACCGGAAGAACATTAAATTCAAGATAAAGGGGGTTCTCAAGCAAATTATCATAAAATTAACTTCCCGAAGTGAATGGTTTCCACTTACAACAATATAAGCAGTTTTGGCTGAGTCATCTAAACTTTCAATCAGAACACGTCCACCTTTTTGGCTTTACGGGTTCCATGAAGTACTGAATGGAAAAAAAGGAACCGGATGAAACTGCACAATAAGAACAGATTAAAAATGCATGGAATATGGTCAAGGAGCTACACCTGTACACAATTAGCTCCGGTATTCGTTAAGAGGGAAAAAATGCATAACATGATAAAGGTACTCACCAGAAATTGTAATTGGAAATCTTAAAAGAGAAACTGCACCTAGAACACGCAACTGGTAAGATATTTAACAAAAAGTTAAATGAAAAACATTAGCAAAAATTAGTAGATGTTGCATAAAAATATGAAAAGGGCACTCAATTGTTTCATTAGAAAAGCACTTACAACTTGGCTGCAGAATTTTGGGTTATGATGATCTTCGCGGTTTCTTGCGCAGGGGTTGAGGCGTTAGTGCAGCGCTCGTTTTATTGGTGAATCGAGCCAGCCGGAGCTGTGCCTCGCAGGTAATGGCATCTAGATGAGGGACTGCCAGCACGGTTATACCTTCATTTTGGTCGCTCAACTCAGGAATATTAGCAAGCGATGCATCCCAGCCGTCGACAGCGCACCCAACAGACGCAAACCAACCGCTGCTGTGTTAGAGCAAAATGGTATTTGCATCCCACTGTGGAAACCGATTCCGCCGAGCTGTAGATGTATAGAATGCCGCAGGAGAGCACGAGAGAACTTCGGCTATCGGTGCAGGAGAAATGTTGCTAAACTGGGGGTTGAGGAGAGAATGGGCAGATACTTGTTTTTGTGGCGAAATAGGTGTGAGAATGCTTGGGAAGGATAGGAAGAAGAGGATAAGGTGTTTTTTGGAGGAGGAGAAAAAGAGGGAGAATGAGGAGAGAAAGGTTGAAGCTGGATATGATCGAGGGACACCGGCTGAGGTGTGTCAGAAATGTTTGGCAGGGGTGAAGCAGGAAAAGAAATTGGCGTAGAGGTTACGCGAGGTTCAGGATTGATGGAGATTTAAGCACTGCCTGGAGAACATGATGGAGAGTGTTCATGAGATGATCACGGGAATGGGAGTGTGGCTCCTGCACACATTGAGTTGACAAAATGGGTGGAGAAATAACCGCTGTCGGTGCTGGTGAAAGAAGGTTCGGAGATTAAAGAGTTCTGCACTGAAACACTCCAACTTACCTGGCTGCTGTTTGTCAAGGTCTCCTGACCCCAGGATAGCTGAGGCTGGAAATGATGGAAAACAGGTGAAACCACCTGGTCTGAAGAAGAAGAAGAATCGTTCCAGCGGCCACAGTAGTTTGGCGGCGTATTTGGAATGACCTGCACCGATGAAGAATTACTCAAATGGATGTTTCCCTGCAGTGGGAGCTCCTGGTTGCTGTTTGACGACTCCTGTACCGTAGATAGCTGTGGTTGGAAATGATGGAAAATAGGTGAAACCATCTGGCCTGAAGAAGAAGAATCGTTGCAGCGGGCGTTGTAGTTTGGCGGCGTATTCGGAATTATCTGTACCGAAGCAGATGAAGAATAAGAGAAGATGAAGAACCTCTCCAATGGTTGTTTCCCTGCAATTCTCTATACACACATCCACCAGACGGCGAAAGAAAAAAAGTTTCGCTTGACACGATGAAAGATTCCATGACGACCAACCAAGCGACAGAATATGACTGAGATTAGGGCTGGCGATGCGGCGTTAATAATGAAGGATCAGCATAGGCTTCAAGTCACGTAATATGACAGTTGCCTTTAAGAAATTCTGCAAAAGTGCACGAGGCTGAATTAAATGACTGTGTTAACGGAAAATTTATTAGCACGAAAAACCTTTTAAATGCAGTTTTTGGTCGACGGTTGAAAAAATTGAGCTTGGAATGCACAGTTGGGAGTTTAAAAACCGAGAAATCAGCACAAGAGTTCCCCCTACGCAATATATCCGTTGGCTTTAACAGTTCTTGGAAAAACGCGCGTGTGAGAATTAAATGTATGGGGAAAGTGCAAAAGGAATAGCTCGAAAAAGACTGCAACTGCAGACGATAGCAAAATATGATACCGGATGCAAAGCGAATAATCCTGGCACGCGCTTCGTGGTCTGAAAGGAAGAGATCAGCTCATTGGTCAAGTTCCCTTCTCTCTCTCTTGATCTCACACAGTGACTGCGCAACGGTAGAGGAGAAACAGAGCATAAGTGACATGTGAGCAGAGAAATTAAAAAGAAAGAAAGGAATAATATAATGTAATATATAACGAACATTTTATTTGAAATACATGGCTAGGTGACCGACAATCGTCTGGCTCACATGTCACGTCCCCTCGTGCACTTTTGTAGAATTTTTTAAAGGCAGCGGTCATATTACGTGACTTGAAGCCTATGCTGATACCTTCACTATTTAAACTCGTAACGCCGCATCGCCAGCTCTAATCTCAGTCTCATTCTGTCGCTTTGTTGGTCGTCATGGAATCTTTCATCGTGCCAAGCGAAACTTTTTTTCTTTCGCCGTCTGCTGGATGTGTGTATAGAGAATTGCAGGCAAACAACCATTGGAGAGGTTCTTCGTCTTCTCTTCTTCTTCTTCTTCTTCGGTACAGATAATTCCGAATACACCGCCAAACTACAACGCCCCCTGCAACGATTCTTCTTCTTAAGGCCAGAAGGTTTCACCTGTTTTCCATCATTTCCCACCACAGCTATCCAGGGTACAGGAGTCGTCAAACGGCAACTAGGAGCTCCCACTGCAGGGAAACAACCATTGGAGAGGTTCTTTCTCTTCTCTTCTTCTTCTTCATCTTCTTCGGTACAGATAATTCCGAATACGCCGCCAAACTACAACGCCCGCAGCGACGATTCTTCTTCTTCAGGCCAGAAGGTTTCACCTGTTTTCCATCATTTCCAACCGCAGCTATCCAGGGTACAGGAGTCATCAAACAGCAACCAGGAGCTCCCACTGCAGGGAAACATCCATTTGAGTAATTCTTCATCGGTGCAGGTCATTCCAAATACGCCGCCAAACTACTGTGGCCGCTGGAACGATTCTTCTTATTCTTCTTCTTCTTCTTCTTCTTCAGACCAGGTGGTTTCACCTGTTTTCCATCATTTCCAGCCTCAGCTATCCTGGGGTCAGGAGACCTTGACAAATAGCAGCGGGTAAGTTGGAGTGTTTCAGTGCAGAACTCTTTAATCTCCGAACCTTCTTTCACCAGCACCGGCAGCGGTTATCTCTCCACCCATTTTGTCAACTCAATGTGTGCAGGAGCCACACCCCCTTTCCCGTGGTCATCTCAAGAACACTCTCCATCATATTCTCCAGGCAGTGCTTCAATCTCCATCAATCCTGAACCTCGCGTAACCTCTACGCCAATTTCTTTTCCTGCTTCACCCCTGCCAAACATTTGACACACCTCAGCCGGTGTCCCTCGATCATATTCAGCTTCAACCTTTCTCTCCTTGATCTCCCTCTCTTTCTCCTCCTCCAAAAACACCTTATCCTCTTCTTCCTATCCTTTCCAAGCATTCACACCTATTTCCCCACAAAAACAAGTATCTACCCCTTTTCTCCTCAACCCCCAGTTTAGCAACATTTCTCCTGCACCGATAGTCGAAGTTCTCTCGTCTCTCCTGCGGCATTCTATACATCTACAGCTCGGCGGAATCTGTTTCCACAGTGGGATGCAAATACCATTTTGCTCTAACACAGCAGCGGTTGGTCTGCGTCTGTTGGGTGCGCTGTCGACGGCTGGGATGCATCGCTTGCTAATATCCCTGAGTTGAGCGACCAAAATGAAGATATAACCGTCCTGGCAGTCCCTCATCTAGATCCCATTACCTGCGAGGCACGGCTCCGGCTGGCTCGATTCACCAATAAAACGAGCGCTGCACTAACGCCTCAACCCCTGCGCAAGAAACCGCGAAGATCATCATAACCCAAAATTCTGCAGCCGAGTTGTAAGTGCTTTTCTAATGAAACAATTGAGTGCCCTTTTCATATTTTTATGCAACATATAATCAGTAATGTTTTTTCATTTACCTTTTTGTTAAATATCTTACCAGTTGCGCGTTGTAGGTGCTGTTTTTTTTAAGATTTCCAATTACAATTTCTGGTGAGTACCTTTATCATGTTATGCATTTTCTCCCTCTTAACGAATACCGGAGCTAATTGTGTACAGGTGTAGCTCCTTGAACATATTCCATGCATTTTTAATCTGTTCTTATTGTGCAGTATTTAATTTTCATCCGGAGCCTTTTTTCCCCATTCAGTACTTCATGGAACCCGTAAAGCCAAAAAGGTGGACGTGTTCTGATTGGAATTTTAGATGGCTCAGCCAAAACTGCTTCTATTGTTATAAGTGGAAACCATTCACTTCGGAAAGTTAATTTTATGATAATTTGCTTGAGAAACCCCTTTACCTTGAATTTAACGTCCTTCCGGTCGTTCTACAGCACAGGTGCCTATATTGTGAAGCCCTGCGCATTTGCTCTCTAAAAGGGATAGCTAATCCATTCAGCCATTTCCGCCAAAAAAAAAAAAAACAAAAAAACAAAAAAAAAAAAAAAAAAAAACATAACTAGTGCAGATGTCCCAAAAGTATTATGCAGTATTTAGAATAACTGCTCCAGTAATATTTGCAAATGTTCTGCGGTAATAATGGCAAAAAAAAAAAGCACCGCACTAAAGTGCTGTGTGTGTGCGCGCGCGCGTGTGCGTGTGTGTGTAATCTTGTATTTTCTTTATATTCATATACATTTTTAATAATGTAGCAATTTGCATTTTTAATTTTTATTCCAATATAATTTCCGCTTACAAGATTTTATTTTATATTGTGTTTATGTTATTTCTCCTCATTCATTTTACCTTAACAGGTCTCCTTTCCTTCCTGTATTGTTCTTAGCTGTCCCAAAACAAAAATAAAATAAGATGAATAACATATTTATCCCACTAGTATTAAAATAGGGTTTTGTTTTTGCTTGTCACTGTTAGTGTAGTGTGACGTGTTCAACCATAGTCTGAGCATTTTATCGGATTTTAACTGTTGGCTTAACATTAAAGCATGTTTGTTAAATACGTTAGAAATATGAGCCTATGTTCTAAAGAAAAAAGATGAAGAAAAAACCAAGCAAACGAGGAAAAAAACAAGACTCAACTTATGCGTATCAATATAATTGATATTTTAAGCAAAATCTGAAGCCATTTTTTTTAGAAAATACAAAATCTGGAAAATTTTCCATGTTGGTTTCCTTTTCAACTTTTTCATATCTCGTTCTTGAAAGATTTAAATCTAAGTCCATTAACCGATTTTTTTTTTCGTTTTTAACTACTTTTTCACCACCAGCAACGCTATCATTCCTTTTCCTCTCCCTTTTTATACCTTTTCCCTTCTCCTTTCTCTCCCATTTAATTTCTTCATTTTTAATCCAATCGCAACGCTCTTTGTTCCCTCCAATCACCGTCATTTTTGCAATCCTAACCTCCAATCCCATTTAGTCTTATTTGCTCCAATCAAATCCCAACATGCCACTCCTGCATTCCACGCTTTACCCCATGGATATTTCGGTGTAATGTTCCATCAGCAGATGAGTTTCTTGTTTTTTAGTTTGAGGACGAGGAGACCAGGTTAACTCAACTTTTCCGCCGGATCAAAAAATAAAATAAAACAAAAATAAAATGAAAAACATATCTATCCCATTAGTACTAAAAAAATTATAAACATATTTGCTACCGGTTCACCAATCCAAAAGCTCAGGGAAAAGATGCTTCCTCATTTTTTCATCCAATCGCAGCGCACTTTATTTCCACCAATCATCGTCATTTTGGAATCCTAACGACCAATCCCATCTCGTCTTATTTTATCCAATCAAATCACGACACGTCACTTCCGCATATCACGTTTCCCCATTACTCCAAGCTCCTTCCCTTCTTTGCTTCCCAACACCCGTCCCTTCCGGAAATCGCGTGCCTTTTTTACGTTTTCTACGAGCAACAATACATCTCGGCAGTCAAAATGCAGCAAATAATAAAAACCTAGAGCGGATGTACCTCGGCAGATGCTTATTGGCGCACTTGGACTATTCACTGACATGTATTATGGCAGATCACATTCTCGGCGATTGGATGCTTAGCGTCCGTCAAGACAGAGTACTCGTTCAACATCCAGACGCTCAAGGTCCACTAATCCTATTATTTGATTAAAAAAAGCAACGGTAGGTGCGAAAACCTCAACGGTTTTTTCCTGATCCAGAAAGCCCCATCCGGCGGATGTGGTATATCGCAATCTCCCCCTCCCTCCCTCATCCACCCCCTCCCCCTCCCCTTCCTCACCAATGGATGTGGGCGTGTTCGCAAACTCAGCGCTTACACCTGATGCCTCTTTCATCTACATAGACGCCTAATCTTGCCTTCAGTTGAGACCGAACTCTTGTGGAGGAACGACCTGCCAACCCTGCAAGACCTACAACTACTCCTCCTGCGCAAACTCCGGCTTCATTTCTCGCACTTGTGCTCCAAGTGTCAACTTGCACTATACCAAGATCTCACCCAACTCAACGCACAATTCCAACAGTTTGTTTTTCTCCGCAAAAGTTACTCTGCAGATGCTCCACACCAACTGCTCCTACTACTCCGTTCTCCTAAAGTTTTCTGGAAAAACGGGTCCACGCATCGAGGTGCCGCTGCTGCCACAAAAGAACGACAAACGTTGATCATCAACGGCGAAATCATCTTTCATCATTTCCCATCCAACCCACACGGCCACCTAGTTTAAACTTATCATTTTGCTTTTAGATTCTGAACTTCACTTTAATCATTTAGTGTGTCAATAAATAGAGTACCTTCTATTTCTCACTTCAGAAATGCAAGGAGATTTTACAGGTCTGAAATGACCCGCATTTAACTGTACTCAGCAAATTGTGAATTCTAAAGTTATTGTAACAATCTGATGAGATGACTTTTGATTCCCATGGTTTCTTTCTACACGTGTCATTGCTGGCTTTCAGCAACAGAATAGAGTCGTAATTTTTGAAGTGTAAATATATCTGCCACTAAATGATTATTGCTGGGTAGATGTCAATCATTCTTAGAAACTATATCTGTAAACACAGTTGTTCCTCTTGTTTCAAAAATTTATAGCTGAATACGCTAGAGGAGAGCCATGTTTTTGTATTCTGATTCGTACCAAACTTGACCTTTGTCCTTTAAATCTGTCTAATCCTTGATACCACTGAAGATAGCCAATATTTCTCTATTGCGTGTGCTGTGTTTCAATTCAGCATTGTGGAGCTTTCTGGAGAAACCTCCACTTTGCTGCAACTCTCCTCTGTTTTGTTGTTCCCCTGACTTTCTGAGCAAAAGTGTAAAGCCAAGTTATATGACGCCCCTCATTTGTTTTCAGTTGGCAACAACTTTATTTTGCAGTGTTAGGATTTTTGTTCTTTAGCAATATGGAAAATGTGGCAAACCCCCAAGTTCGTAAGACGTAAGGGAATTTGCCCAGCTCGTAATAACTATATACCACTATCTTGATAGGGAATCAATCAAAATTCCTTGTACAAGCGCTTTGAAATGTGTGATACTCGTATTTCAACTAATGCAACACAACGGAGGTGCTAGTCAACCATTATATGACTGTTTTGTTGACAATCCGCAGTATTTTAAAGCCTGGATCAAGTGAGCGTGAGGCAAGGCGTTAGTGGGAATGTAGGTACAATTGCACACGATGCCTCCCCTCCCGCGAGATTTTATAGCGAAGTATTAAACGAGAAAGGGACATCAGAGCTCCATATCTTACCTATTTTCAAGAATAAAACAATTCTTTGTTGAAATTGTGTTTCCTTAACATCCTTCAGAACTAACAAATTTAACCTTAAGCTCGGAAATCTCCAACCTAGGGATTGAAGTGCAACAGCTGAAACACAAAATGGACGAGAGTACCAGCTTTGGAACTTTCCGAGTGGAATTGAAATGCGGTCCATGCCTTAGAGAATTGTTGGTGATCTTCAGTGGTATCAAGTATTTCCTTCACCAAGGTGAAAATTCAACATTCCATAGATCACAAACAAGAAACTGGGCTCTCACATAATATGGCTAATTCTCATCTGCTGGACAAGAGAGTACCATATATTGTATTTGTCAGAACTATATGCAGGGATGTGCAACTCTTATATAGCTATTACAACACTTAAGCTGCTTACAATTACGGAGGTACAGAAAATAAGGCTCAACTACATTGCTGAATATCAGAAACTGTTTAATGAACTGAAAGTCATATTATTAAAAAAATAAGTTCATAGTAAAGTAGCTCTCTTTGATATATTAGTGTTCATTAATTCTCGGAATACAGTTTCATGCAGACGTGTTACACCTGATAAATCTAATTGCATTTCTCCTGTGTGATGTAGAAGGTAACGAATTTATTCATAATATGGATTAATTGAGGAGCAGAATCCACAGATAAGTGAAAACTGCATTTGCTTGCTTATGAGGAAGTATTCTGCGTATGGTTCTTTGAGCAATGGCAGTAAGCTGGGTCACATCGGTAGGCTGGAAATATCAATTTTCTCATTCCTATTAAAACTTTGGAATGTGTAGCCATGCTTAGCATAGCTATATTGGTATTGGATGTAGTGTCGCATTTATCAGTTTTCAAGTATATAAATAGTTCCAAAATACTTGAGTATTAGCTTCATGTGTGTGCAAGTGTTAGTGCTTACAAATTTATTTGCCTGTGATTTGAAAACCTTATATTTTACACCAACCCCTTAAGGTTTGGATATAACGGTGGTTCAGGTAACAAACTGTAACAAATCGACAATCCCAGTTACTTTCTCTGGTCACTTTGTTTGTCTTCTAAAACTGAAACAGCAAAACTCAGTTCTCTTTTTATCGTTAACACAGCAGTTCTTCGTGACATTGCAAATCACAGCTGTTCTCTCCTCTCGTAACCTTGACAGACACGTCTCTGTCTTTTAGTTCTCTCTGTGTAACAGCTGGCTTTTTTTTTTTTTTTTTTTTTTTTTTTTTTTTTTTTTTTTTTTTTTTTTTTTAAATTAACGTCCTCCAACATTGCGTCATATCGGACGGTGAGTGAATGAAACGGGTGAAATGATGCTCAAATGAGCCCGAGGTCCATGGAGCTTTAAGTTGCCCGACATTCGTCTTCTCAGGATAAGGGAAAACCTCGGAAAAAACCTCACCCGGATAACTTACCCTAAGCGAGATTCGAACTCGCAGACACGCTAACCATCACGCTATCGAGGCGGGCACAGCTGGCTTCTACAATCATACTCACTAAAACTGCTTTACATCACCACGACGCGTCAGCAATCGGGAAATTGTTCTTCGCGACTGCACGAATTGTGACGTCGCGGAACGCACACGTTATGCACATGATGCACGGTTCGAAGCAGGGGTTTTGAAAGCCACAATGGCGGTGTAAATGAACTTCTCTAACACACGCTTGATATTACACATGCTTAATACATATACACAGACTGAGAGGGCTTTAAAATTTATTATTGTTAATGTATTCTTTACTTCATAGGGAACGTTTCGCATGCATCTAAGGTTAATTTTGTAAGTACTGTTATATAACAGAGCACGTAGGTTTTCATCTGTCAATCAGAAACTATGTTTAGATTTTACAATCTTCAGTTTAGAACAAAATTGCTCACACATAGCACCAATATGCGCAGCAAATGGACGGAGAGACAGAAATGTTGTCTAGATAAACATAGAACCTTATTTTGTAATTGTGGTTTTAAAATTGTGCTTGTTTATAAATTCGCAATCTAAATTTGTAACTATGCTTTTACACAACGAACTTTAAGGCTTTAGAAACTTGTGTAGATACGTTGTAATTAACTTCTTCGCTTGACTACGAAGTTTCATTAACTATTTCAACCTAATTGTTATATGTAATTACAGACGAAGATTGCCTGACTGCGTGGGTCTCAAAGGCGCGTGCCTAGGACTTGCAAAACGGGAGTCGACACGGCTACTATCATTGCTCAGTACCTATAAAAAGTGGGAATCAACTGCAGGGGGGCGCGCAAAACGTCATTACCGATTGCTGAAATGAGAGGACAAATCTTTTGTGCACTGATTAAAACAATAGAGTGTCGCAATATTAAAAATCAATTTAAAAATTTTATTTCCTATTCCTACCTTTATTCGGTACATAAACTCATACATAAGGGGTACTTATAGCGAGGCTTTAAAACCGTAAATGAGATGAATTATATTTAATATAGTTCTAAAGAAATTGAAACAAAATGGACTTGAATTATGTTATGTTGCTTTACGTATACAAGAAAATAACAATAATTAATAAAATAAATAAGGGGCAATTTTTGTTTCTAAAACAAAACCTTAAGGGCAACGCTTTGCAGCATTCACAATAACGTAAAGTCTAAACTAAATAGAGTGTAGGCATTTGGTTAAAAAAAGATAGCATTTATTAGAATGTATGCTTATTTTAAGGTATTAGGGTGATATGTAGTTTTGTGTCTATGAAGGCTATTTCCCTCATTTTCTATATTATTTTCCCAAGTATTTAAAGACATTGCAATCCACAATACTAAGATGCACAGATGTAACATACTTGGTTATTATAGAGTAAAAAAGATCTCTTTAATCTCATCATGTCTACAACGATTCAAGTTGGAGATTTGGAAATTCTTCCAGTTCTTGGCCCAGTCTTTAAGCTAAACTTAGGCATGTCATACATTAATGTGAGTGTAAACCCAAATATGTATATGACATAATGTGTTCTCAATTAGTGCATTGCCTAAATGATTAATTTGTTGTCTAAATGCTCGATATATGATTATATCCCTGCCTTACCTGTGTCGCAGAGGGCGATCCGTTTTACCTGTGATGTTTATAATATCCATCGACAGCTTTGACCTCCTCACAGGTAAGGCAGAGATGTTGCCGAAAGGGTTAGGCTATTATGTGTTTGGTTTACAAGTTTTTCTTAGCACTATATTTTAAAAGGTGATTCTTTTAGTAAACCTTGACTGATACTTTGATTTTTGATGTCTAATGTCCGGTCTTTGTACACAAAACGAATTTAGTAAAATGCACTGTTTCGGACCATTTCTTAGTTTCTTATTGTCTTACGAGGTCTCGTAAAAGCTGAGGGATGGTTACTAACCAATGAATTGCTTGATAGTTGCAATACGGGGCTAAAGGCGTGGCTCGGTAATGGTGATAAGAAAAGGTGATGGGGGGAGTAGATGCACTTGGCTTAGAAGAAAAGCAAAGGTTTCAGTTTTCTTTAGATTTATCTCCAAGCTCTTAATGCATGTTATGGAAAATGTAAATGTTGCTTGTATTAAGCACCATTTGTTGAGGTAAACGATTCTGTTTTAGTATAAGAAAAGATTCAAATTTTTCCTTAGGGTCACAAAAACGTGTAAATATTTATAGTAAACAGAATACAATGTTACATTGAAAGATACAAAAACAGTTAATCTTTCTATACAAGTTCTCTCTATATATTGGAATTAAAATTCGCATCGAAAAGCTTTTTGTCTATTACGTTATATTATAATACAGTTTCTGCTTTCTAATGAAAGGTCCTGCATTTTACTAAATTCGCTTTCTTTACCACAATGAATCTACACTAGGTTATATAAGATCAGAGTAGGTATAACAAGTGGACGCTTGGATATTATGTCAATATCTGTAACTGTATTAAGTCATTAACTGTACTTTTATGAGGTGCAAAACTGCAGACCTCTCATGTTTGACACTATTTAATGAATTATGTGTGAAGGTTAACACAACATTAATGTTACAAACTAAATAAGTAAAGATATTAAGTAAAACTATAGGTATTAAGTAAAAAAGTATTTTCCTCTGCTATCCCCTATTATTATTCAGCGTGACTGATACATTGGCCAACTGTCTAATGTGATCCACTGTCACTAGTAACAAAACGAACACCCGGTATATTAACAACCTTAGATAAACAGCAGGTTGTATACCAACTCTGGGCTCAATACTTTACCGGAAGCAAAGTGGAGACAATGCACATGAATTAAGAAAAAGATCAGCTTTAAATGAAATATTATACTTAATACAGCAGAGAAGTACCACCATTACAACTAGTGACATCGGATCACAACTATTTAAGGGTGTTCGTTAAAAGATTTTCGTTGAGATGGCAAGAAATGCTCCATTTCCTTTCTCAGCTTGCTTAAATTTCATTTGTGAATTAATGTTTACGGCCTTTTTTTGTCAAATTGTGGCATATTTTGTTTTGCAACAAATGATAGTGTCTTTTTGTTAATCCACTGTTTTCAATGTAGTCTGGGGTATATCATGTACAAACATCAGCAATAATGAAAGAAAAAACAACGAAATTATTTTTACTAGAAGCAGGAGATAACAGAAACTTTTGTGAAATGTGTGGGAATTATTCCGAATTCGGCTGAGGGCTTTTATTATTTATTGCTGATATTTGTGTGGAATGTATACATTTATTTTTTAAATGTAAACAGAGTATTATGTCGAAATATTGTCATAAGGTGTAAAAACCATACATTGTTTCAAACTAAACTGAGTAAATTCATTTTTATTTTAATAATTAACAAACATAATTGACTTTTATTTTATACCCATGCATATTAGTGAAATGGATGTAATTTTTTACACTTTCATTGTGTTAAGTTGGTAAATATATTCTGTACTAATTGTGTGTAACAAATGGCATTATTTAACAATAAATGTGCTACTGTTTCCATAAGCTATGTTTTTATGATTACCTATTTTCATTTCCCCTTTTCTGTATCCTCATATACATTTTCTAGATAAGGAAAACATACAAAAGGTATTATTGCAAGGGAGTAGAAGGTGTTCATATCGAGGTGCATAGGAGTAAGGAGAAAATTCTTTAGCTGGAGAGAACCATTATATGGACATTTGTAACAAGTAGCGACATTGTTGAGGGGATGGTAGTTCCCCTTTTTAGCAATAATATGAGATGCTTCGATTGACCGCCTCCTTGGGGTAGTGGTAGCGTGCCTGCCTCTGGTGCGGAGGACCCTCCTCCGGGTTTGGAGCGGGAACCAGAGGCAAGCAAGTTATCACTAGACCGCAGAGGACAACAAAGCAATTTACAACCCCCATAACAAGCCTGTACATACTTGCTGTAGAGCGATTATGAATTCCCCTCGTTACTTCTTTAATTATTTTAGAGGATCCCCTCAGTTACCATGACAGTAAAGCATAATTCTACCAACATAAAAATATGGATTGTAAGAAATCTGTTTTTCCTGAGGAAAAGCATCTAATTTAAACGCCTTTAGTTATTTTTATCGAAAGGAAAGTTTCCTTACTACAGAGCTTTGGCTCCAGCAAAACAATATAGAAGTACAAATTATAAACTCCAATCTACAAATACACAAAATTAGATGTTACCGTTCAGAATTTGTCACTATTTTTGTGTAATGTTACACCATGTATCCTATCTCGCCTTCTACTGCACCAAATCTTTCCATTAGCATTTGTGTCAATGTCCATTTTGTATACAGGTGTTAGTCGGTCGTCTTCGTCGTTCCCTTCCCTATTTTTTCCATTTGCGACGGGCTTTTGTAAGAGATGTAGCGATATTTCCGCCTGACAATGGGTGTCCAGAAATGGAACCTTAATCTGTCATAATTAAGGAAATATGGATAGTTAATCAACACCTAGTTTATTAATGATCCATTTTTGAAGTAACTTCCTTAAAAATTATATCAAACAAAAGCTCTTGAGGAATTATGTCTATGTTTTAAGTTTCATAAAGGTTAATAAATATGCACAGACACAGTTACACGGGAAATCTGCAGGTTTCCTGTTCAAGAAAACAAGATAATTTCTGCAAGCCGTTGGTAAAGTTTTGGCGTGGGGTAATAAAATCTTCGCGTTCCATTCTGTCTTGAGGAATGTTTACTCGCCTTCCTAAAGCACACACGTCCACTTAAACCGTCGGTAAAATTCAAAGGTTCAAAGAGAGATTTAATGAACCTAAAAGCCCAATAAAAACAGCCAATCAGGGGAAAGAAATGTTTACGGTGAAAAATTCGAAACCTTTCCCCCCACTGACTTGAGACAAGTGCTGGTGAGAAGATCCACAAAGTTCGTCGCTATTAGGTGTACGATAATGGTGTGTCGCAGAGTCGCGGAATGGACGCCACGTTATTAAGAAGTACTTTGCCAAGTACCACTAAGTCGCGACACATCCGGTGGTTGTAAATTACATACATATAAAGCAATTAGGATTCATTTGGTATAGTAAGTGAGCACATTACACTAAAGGGGTTGAAGATAGAACTTGCAGAGATTCCTGTAACCTGTAACCCGAAGTGCCAATAGGGAAAGTGCTTCCGAGGAACCCTTGTAAAACCCATTCCCTCCCATCACCGTCCCCCTCCCGAAGAGTAACATCGCTCGTCGAGGCTGAGACTCTGAGAAGTTGGCGTCTCCTCAGCTGCATCGACGAGACGAAGGACGTGGTCATCACTGGGGCGACCAGAGGTAAGGGCGGGCAGAGATTGTTGTTGCGTCGATAGGACGAGTTAGCGTCGTCTTTTCTTATGTCGGGTGTGCTACAGAAATAAGGCAAATTCAATTCTGAATATGATGCTTTAATTCAGTTATTACACCTCATACACTTGTATGGAAAGTCGCAATTGCTGTTTTTAGCAAAATACTCAAGCTTGTTAGCGAGCTCGAGATTGTGCGTCGTTAAGATTTAGCAAGTTTTCACACAATACACAGACTATCTTCTTTTTCTCGCTTCTTACAATAGTATTATCTTAGTTTAGATAATATATCTAACTTTTCGAAGAACCACTAAAAGAATTACTTCTTCACAATAAAACTTTGGTCCGGGAGTATTTAAAAACTTAATAAACTTTTTAGTATAACAACACATAAATTCTGCATCTACATTCGCTGAAGTCGTCAGACCAAGAGAGAATTCAACATCCCCGCGTTGTTAGAGTACAGCGTTCGTAAAATATTACGCTTTGTTGCGCTTACTTGTGACGTCATTCCGTATCCTCATATTTTAAGAGTTATCACAGTCTCAAACTCGCTAATAGAGCCACTATAGTTTGTCTCTTAACATTTTTTATCAATTCTTATATAACACAACTGTCAACTACATAAATACGATTAAGGGACACTGGGAGTGAAATTTTGGTCAAAATTGTCAAAAAGTCGAAAATTTTTTTTACCTTAAAATGTTCCTGGAACACCTGTGCATTTGGATCAGCTAACATTATTCATATCCCCCACTCCATGTGGTCATTACGGCCCTTTTAAATAGCGCTCTTCCCTTAACGTACACAGAGTGCTCCTGTATAAAAGCCTGTTTTTCTCAAAACTACATTTCTGCACATTCCAAAAGAAGGTCGTGCCTGAGTTTTGCTTCAAATTCAATGAAAATTTCCAAAAGTATTCATAAATAGCAGCTAAACAAAACTATGATTCAATATTGATGTTATCATTAACATGAATTCCAAAAACATTGTTTTTGTATGAAAAAAATTAATCATTTTTAAGATTAAATTTTCTTTGATAATAAAAAAATATGTACAGCATAATCAGCAAACGTATTTGAAATATCTCTTCATACAATTGTGACCCATATTTTAGTAGAGTATCAGTTCTGCTAATATAAATGAATTTTGAAAAGTCAATAGACGCGAGCTCTATTTTGAAAATGTGCCTATTAAATTCATAAAATAATTTATATATCATGAACGAATTATCCAATTTTAATGAAATTTGGTGTACCTCTTATTCTCATATAAATACAAACACAGTAAACATTTCAGAAAAATCTATCAAGAAATGTGGAACTTACAAATTTCACTCCCAGTGTCCCTTAAGATAAACCTACTCTTTACAGCAATTATTATTGCTAATTGACAATCTTCCTGGTGATAAAAGAATAATTCTAGGCAGAGTCAAACATACATTAAACTGAAGTCAAGTTCACATTTAAATTGTTCACTATAAGGATGCATATACAATTGCGGGAAGGCTTAGTTTCAAAGAGGTTCCACACAGTCTGGCAGGTGATAAAGAATTCTTTCTTATGCCATTTGTATAAAATGAAAACGCGACAACTGTAATATTACTGCGGTGGTGACCATTTTTGTGTCCTGTGATTTTACTGTCCATGTCACAATTCGAGGCACCAATTTCTCAAATTCCCACCAGAGGAAACTACGAGACATATAGGCGGGACACGGGACATAGATTTCAAAATCGGTACTGTACCGTTAAAGGCGGGACATCTGGGATCCTTACACAAAACAGCAGATACTGGGCAACTGTAAATCCCCATAACATCCACGAAATACCACTGCATGATGAAATGTTCGGAGTGTGGTGCGCGGTGTCGGCTTGCGATAAAATTCATGATATGAAGATGTAACATCCATCACCCTGGGACAAAACTTTCCTACTCCAGAAACCACAAAAATATTTAATGCTCTTGCTAATGATCTTAAGGGAAAGGCTAGCAATATTATGTTTTTTTTTTTAAATTGCTCTTAAAGAATACCTGCCTATCGTCAAAATTATTTTATTCTGCGCAAGATTATTTGATTGACTGATAACTCCGTAACTAGTGCCTATCTAATTATTTTAATGACAAATCACTGACAATTACACCGCGCTAAGAAGACTGCGTGACCAGCGCAGACAACCGTATTCCATCTATATGCAGAGCTCCAAACTATTTGAAAGTATCAACGGCAGATAGCAGCACAAAGGTTTAGTTCGGCCAGTTTAAGAAAAAAGAAGCAGGGTATAGCGTGAAGTAAGAAATGCCATTAATGTTTTACACTTAGTATACGAATTGCAGTTTTCAATAATAATCAGTTTATGTAAATAAACTTTTCCATTATTTCGTAAATTACAACTACACATATCAATGTGACTGGTCCTTAGAGGCTGTGTATTGAGGTATATGTATGCAATGAACACCTCCCAAGGTCGCGGGTTCAAATCCGGCCCATACCGATGGTTTTTAAGTGTGCTTAAAAACGACAGCTCCATGTCAGTAGGTTTACTAGCATGTTAAAGAACTCCTGTGGGACAAAATTCCGGCACACCGGCGACGCTGATGTGATCCTGGCAATTGACAGCGTCGTTAAAGAACAAAATTATTTATTTTATTTTCCAGATTCACTGTCTCTTATTACTTTATTATTACGATACAATCACTCGACGACAAATACACACTCGCTGACAGGCTGGCCGATACACTCTCTTAACTAAAACTAACTGTACACATTGGATTGGATTGGATTTGGTTTAAGGGCGCTCAACTTCTAGGTCATCAGCGCCCTTAACAGACTCATGGCAATAGCCAGATATAAATTTCACTCAAAAAATAAAAATACTAGCAACAAGAAAAATATACAAAGGTAAAAAGCAGTGGCAATAGCCAGATATGAAACAAGGTGATAAATATGTCCAAAATCAGAAACAGATAATTAAAAATTTTAAATCCTCAAATTTATATTGCATTGCGCTAAAAAATTAAAAACTCTATCAACCGCTGTTTTGTCGTCCGCTAGGACCTCTGCAAGTCTGGCAGGCAGCTGCAGAGAATCCCGAAGGTGCGCTAGAGAGTAACACTCTAGCAACACGTGGCGAACCGACAAAACGTTGTCACACAGCGGACATAGAGGCGCAGGGTCCCTTTTAAATAGGTAACCGTGCGAAAAATTGCAGTGCCCTATCCTTAATCGAGCCAAACTAACCTCCTCGCGACGAGATGTGCGACAGGAAGTTACCCAGTTTATCGGAAGTTCTTTCACTTCTCTAAGCTTATTACCGCGGAGAGCTGACCACTCTTCGTGCCAGGACGACAGCACCGCTCTCTGCACTTCAAGCCTAAAGTCTTCCGAAGTAACACGTGAGATGGTAATACTGGGTTCTGTAGTTGCCGTCTTTGCTGCTAAATCTGCCATTTCATTCCCAGGCAAACCTACGTGACCAGGAATCCATGCACACACCACGTCAACACCAGAAGCGTGTAAAACATGGAGGGCATCCTGGATACGTTGTACAATAGGGTGGGGGTTGTACAACTGACAAAGGCTCTGCAGTGCACTAAGGGAATCGCTCAAAATCAGGCAGTCACCTAATTTACGACGGCGAACATACAAAACGGCTCGATAAATTGCATAAAGCTCTGCAGTAAAAATGGAAGTGCTACTTGGAAAACCGAATGTATATGGTTCGGTTCCATAAACATAAGCACATCCAACACCGTTGGTGTTCTTTGATCCATCGGTGTAAATATATCGACGGTCAGAGTAGCCTGACAAAAATTCTAAGAAACACGTGCGGATACTTGAAATAGGCATCGTGGACTTCTGGTGTATGGTCATCCCAAGATCTACATGGGGCGTACCAGATAGCCAAGGGGGGTAAAGTCTCTCGCCCTTGGCGAACATCACAGGCCGTTCCACTCCAAGCTTCACTAGGAGCTCTTGGAAACGGAACCCCGCAGGCTTTGGATTAAGGGAGCTATTTCTATATCGTTCTCTTAGCGTGGTGGTGAAAAAAGAAGCGAACGTTGGGTGCTTAGGCATACATCTAAGCGCACAACCATAATTTGCCAAGAGAATCTCACGCCGATATTGCAGAGGAGGTTCTGCGGACTCGGCGTAAAGGCTTACCACTGGGCTTGTTGGAAAAGCTCCTGTTGCAATGCGGATGCCCCTATTATGGACCACGTCTAATCTTCTCAGCACAGATGGTCGTGCTGACGAATAAACAATACACCCATAGTCTAGCTTGGATCGGACCAATGCGCGATATATTCGCAACAAAATTGTCCGATCCGCTCCCCACGATTTGCCATTCAGTACTCGCATAATATTTAGGGAACGGTCATATCTCGCTCTTAGCTGTGCAATATGCGACGACCAACTAAGCTTCCTGTCCAAGATCAAACCCAGGAAGCGCGTCTCTTCTGCGAAGGGAAGTATATCTGGACCAAAGCGGAGCGAAGGTGGTAATCGTCTCCTACGGCGCCAGAAATTAACGCAGATTGTCTTCTCAGTTGAGAAACGGAAGCCGTTTTTCACGCTCCATTCTCTAAGGTTGTCCAAACATTGCTGCAGGCGCGGTTGTAAAAACGCCGTGCGCTGAGAAGTGCAATAGACAGCGAAGTCGTCTACGAATAGGCATGACGAAACTCCAGGTGGAACACATTTCCAGATGGAGTTAATTGCTATAGCAAAGAGCGTGACACTTAGCACCGAACCCTGAGGTACTCCCTCCTCCTGAACAAAAGAATTAGAAAAAACCGAGCCGACCCTTACTCGGAAAAAGCGGTCCTTCATAAACTCCTGAATGAAAAGTGGTAGGCGTCCACGTATGTTCCAGGCATACAGGGAACGTAGAATCCCTGCTCGCCAGCACGTATCATAAGCCTTCTCAAGATCGAAAAATATGCCAACGGTTTGACAGTTCTTCATAAACCCGTCCATTATCTGTGTCGATATTGACACAAGATGGTCAACAGTTGAACGGCGTCGTCGAAAACCACACTGGATGTTAGTCAGTAGGTTACGACTTTCTAACCACCATACCAATCGTCCATTGATCATGCGTTCCATCACCTTGCAAACGCAACTGGTGAGGGAAATAGGACGATAGCTGGAGGGAAGATGACGGTCCTTCCCAGCCTTCAAGATGAATAACGGTGGCCTCCCGCCAATTTTCTGGGAGTATACTGTCAACCCAAACACGGTTATAGACCTCAAGCGGGAATGCCTTACCTTCAGGAGAGAGCTGTTGTAACATTTGTACATGAATACCGTCCGGTCCTGGTGCTGAACATCGCGAAGCTTTCAGGGAATGCTCCAGCTCCACCATGGTGAAAAGGCGATTGTAATCTTCTACGTTTCTAGAACGAAACGTGAAGCCTTGAGATTCCACCTGAGTTTTGAATGGAAGGAACTCAGGGGAGTAGTTTTCCGAGCTAGACACTTGTGCGAAAGCACTGCCAAAGGTATTGGCCACTTCAAATGAATCAACAACAGCTCCTGTGGCTGTTTTTAGTCCCGCTATTGGTATTTGGGTCGTTTTAGCTGCAACACGCCTTAATCTATCCCACACAACCGAGGAAGGTGTGTGTCGGTTAAATGAAGCTACAAATTTGCTCCATGATGACTTTTTGCTATCCTTAATGACTTGTCTGGACCTGGCGCGCATTTTCTTGTATTCGATTAGGTTTTCCAAAGTAGGGTGACGTTGGAAAACCCTAAGTGCACGCCTTCGAGCACGAATGGCATTCCGACATTCTTCCGTCCACCAGGGAACGGGAAATCGACGGGGGTGTGTAGTCGACCGCGGAATCGATTGTTCAGCAGCAGAGAGAATCGTCTCCGTGAGATGCTGCGCCAAATTATTTACTGAGTCATGCTCGTTGTAGGTAAAGACAGCCAACTGGGTGTAAAGGTTCCAGTTGGCATGGTCCAAACGCCATCTGGGCATACGAGTGGAAAATGTATGTTGTGTTAAGAGACTAATAAGACATGGGAAGTGGTCACTAGAGTGTAAATCAGAGATGACATTCCATTGTAAGGAGACTGCCAACTGAGGTGAACAAACTGCAAGGTCAAGATGCGAGAAACTATTGTGAGAGTTCGAAATGAATGTAGGCTCTCCAGTGTTGAGGAGAGCTAGGTTGTGACTGTCCAAGAAATCGGCAATGATCTTACCTCTCGCACAAGCGCGACTGGAACCCCAAAGTGGGTGGTGCGCATTGAAGTCTCCCACCAACAGAAACGGTGTTGGCAACTGGGAAACTAGATCTTCTAAATCAATGTGCGAGAAGTCATGGGACGGAGGCAAATAAACATTACAGATGGTGAAATGTATGTTTGGCAGTTTAATCCATACAGCAACTGATTGTATATCAGAGTGCAAAGGTAGAGTTTGCATATATGCGTCGTCTCTGACAAGTATCATAGCGCCGCCATGTGCCGGTACACCCTCTTCTGGTGTAACATCACACCGTACTGGGGTGTATCGCCTTAGATGGAAAGCGTCTCGAGGACGCAGCTTAGTCTCTTGCAAACATGCGACCAGAGGTTCGTTTTCTTTGAGCAAGAGCTCAAGTTCTGGCCTTTGAGTTCGAATGCCACGTACGTTCCATTGTAGGATAGTCATATTGCATTGTGTATGGGATAGGTAATTCCAAGGTAACTTTTCATTACTTTGGAGCAGGCGGTTGTCGAACTAATTTAGCCCTTTTCTCTCTTGGGCTGACGTTCTTTTCGGACGCTTTTTCGCGCCTCTTTTCTACTGGGGGTCTCCCAGTGTGGGCAGATTGGTCCAAATCCATGTCCTCTGCCGAGGACGTGCGTCTTCCCATAGCAAACTTGGGTTCGAGTGTCTCGAACCGGTTGCTAATGGGGACCGGCGAAGATGAAAGACGCCGGTCCGAGTCCACTCCTGAAGATTCTCCAGAAGAGGATTTTCGAGATCTTCGAGGAGATGTTCGAGGACTCTTACATCCCTTCGATGTACTGGGACTAGACATATTGTTTTCCTTGAGGAAGTCGGTCTTTGAGTAACTCTTCTTAAATTTGATCGGTGAGGCTTTATATCTTACGGGCTTGCTAGTTTTTTGCGCTGATCTTGATGCTCTTGATGGTGATGTAACGCTGATGTTCTTTGCGCTTGCGGATCTTGTAGACGTTGACGTTGACACAGATGTGCGCGCTGATGTTGAAGGCTTTGGAATAGAGCTACGGGCTACAAGTGTCTTTTCAGATATTGTTGCCCCATTGAAATCGCTGATCTGGGTTGCAATCTCTCTGCTCGGTACCGGTTTAGCTACAACTGAGGTATAGGTTCCGGACCTTGGAACAGAGGGTTGGCGTATACGCAAGAGCTTCCGGGCTTCTGAGAAGGGCACCTTCTCTTTAACCCGTATCTCTTGGATCGCTCTTTCTTCTACAAAACGGGGGCAATCTCGGGAACTGGATGGATGTTCACCTCTGCAGTTCACACATGACGGAGCTGCTGTACATGCACCATCATGGAATTCATCTCCACATTGAGGGCATGTAGCTTGTCCCTTGCAAAATTCGTTTGTATGCCCAAAGCGCTGGCATTTAAAACATCTGAGCGGGTTCGGGATGAACGGCCTAACTTCGATGGACTCATACCCTGCCTTAATCCTTTGCGGGAGATCTACCCGATCAAAGGTCAGGAACAGGGTACGTGTTGGCTTCAGTTCACCACCTTCTTTGCGTTGAACCCGGTAAACATTAGTTACGCCTTGTTCCGTAAGATTTTCTTGAATCTCCTCATTGCTTAAATCATCCAATGCACGGGTGTTTATCACGCCGCGCGAGGAGTTCAAAGTTCTGTGCATCTGAACGCTGACAGGATAACTTGCTAGCATATTCGCTTTCAGTATCTTAGCTGCCTGGGTAGCTGAATGTGCTTCAACCAGGAGCGTGCCATTGTGAGATCTAGTGCATGACTTTACTGGACCAGCAATGTTATCCAAACCCTTTTGAATGGTAAATGGGCTCACCGATAAAAATTTCTTATCTCCCTCAGTTCGAGATATAACTAAGTAGCGAGGACCACTCGACTCAGCTACTTCCTTTACACTAACTTTAAAATTTTTTTTTGTTGTGAGTTTTTTGTGAACTCATGGCGATGTCATCCTCCACCATTGCAGATGTCTCCGATGGCATGCTCACATCCTGGGCGCCACCCCGGCTTAGGTGAGAGTCCTGGCCTGGACCTTGCTCACCCTAGGGTCTCACCTCCCAATGTATAGACAGAGGGACCCAATCGCCTTCAGGAGTGCCTCAGCTCATGCAATGGTCCCTCCCCGGGACTGACCTTTATCAGCGGATACGCACACAGATCCTACATGATAACCAGGGGCTGGGACTTACGCGATTACCCAGTCACCCCTTGCGTCACCCCATCCTCCGACGACCCGCGCGTAGGTTATCCATCAGACTGTGTACAGGGAGGTATCAGGTGGGAGGTCAAACACAAAAGTGGACCAAAGTTGATTGGGCGATTGGCATGTGCCCTCTCACCTCTTGGAGGAACCCAATCGAGAGTATAGCTCGGGGCCCCGGGTACGCCAAACCCGTACCTACCGTAGTAGGAGCCCCTGGGGGAGTTTGATTTCGGAGTCCTCTTCTCCTAGATGAGTTGTCGACCAAGACTACCGAGCCTCATCTACCCGTTTGGAATGTTCTTAGCTTCCCCTCACCTCTTGCCTACCAGTAGTCAAAATGACACTTAGTAGGCCGTCTGGTTCAGGTACTGAGCCCCTCCGCCACGACAAGGCGACACTCCTTCGGAGGGGAACTGTACACAACGACTTAGAACTACTCTGACACCAAAAATTAACTTTAACTCTGAAAACTAACTGAACTGCTCATGTTTGTCCTATTTATACTGGAGCCGGCGTGGCGCAACCACCTTCGAGTGCTTTCCATGCGCACGTGGTGAGGCGGAAAGTCGTTGTGTCCTCGTGGTTGGATCGCCATTTGAAGCTGAAGTCGTTGTGTCCTCGTGGTTCTCGTTGTCGCCCGTTGATCTGGTTCTTTCCCGCTAGCTCAGCTTGAGATCTCTTTATTTTATCTCGGGTCTGTGTAGGTGTGTGATAGACAACCCAAGAAACCTTTGCATACTATTTTTTGCATCTTCGATACTTGCGGGAGCTATGCCGATCTGCTACACGCAGAAGAATCGCACTCACGTCCGCACAGCACAACCTGCAGTACTGGTCTGGGCAGTGACCAGACGCTTTCTCTCTTACCCACGCTAAGAAACCGTCTCTTCAATTTTGAATGTCATGACGTCATCCAAGAAAGCCTCGTATCCAAAATGCTATTTCCTTTTCCCGCAATTTAGAAATGTCCCTTTCTATTATAACATGTTCTTTTATGAATTTCGAATATATAATTACCTTTTTAGGATTAAACGATGTTTACTTTATATTTTATTAAATATATCGCGCGACTTTTAAGGTTGGTAGACTTGACTTTCAAACGTGTATTTAAACTATGTAGTATGACGTCATGACTCGTTAATTTCAAACCAATAATGTGTTTATCCTACAAATTTAACGACTATTATTTACTCATATCTTGCTCACCTTACAACACTTCCTGCTCTATTATCTATTTATGTTATTACTTAACACTTATCGCAAATCTCACATCCGGCAATTAAATTAAAACGTGTCTTTATCAAGCCCATTCGATCGGAAATCTAAATTTCGGTATCAGTGGGTATAACTCAGCAAAGAAGTAGACAGAAGTTTCTGGTGTTGTCGCTGTTCGATCACATATACACAGTCGCTGGTTGTCCTGTAGCCCCGGACCTCCACCGTCATTATTACGATCAGGCACAAGCACAGCGGCTCGCAGCATCCAAGGTCACCCGGCTTCCCCTCTTCCGTATATTATTGAACGACCCAATGTCACAATATATAAAATGTAGATTAGAAAACACTGGTACTAGCTTTCTTGTTGTATGTGGCTTTATATATATATATATAATATGAGTATGATATATATATATATATATATATATATATATATATATATATATATATATATATATAAAGCCACTCAATGTTTGTTAGAAAACCATGTAATTGTTGTTACAAATGAGGTAGACGGTGTTGACACACACATAATTCCTCCACTGATACTGTCTGCGAAACTGACTGGACTCCTGAAATCCACTAAGGAAGGAGGTGTGTACCGATGTGTTGCATAGTTACACGGCCAAAGTTTTACGAAACACACGGATTCATGAGTCCGCCTTTGCCCACCTTTGGTCTGTACTGCTGTATACCAAGGTAGCAAAATCCACAAGTATATGAGAAATAAATGAAATAGGCTTACAGAAGTGGCAGAAGGGATGGCATAGTACAGCAAAACAAACATCACTAAATCCTTCATCCCAATGATTAAAGAAAGGTAAAAAATGAAACCATTTACATTCTTAGATTTAACTGCAATGATTACGGGACACAGAAAATTAAGATCCTACTTAAACAGGTAGATTTCACATCATCATAGATGATCTCACTTATGCATGCAACAGAGGGTCACAAATAGTAAACCATTTAATTAAAGAACGTCAGTACAATAACACGAGAGCAATCAACAGTAATAAAGGCAATAAAAGATAATGGAGGAAGTTGACCTGCCACTAATAGTCAACTGATGAACAAGCATTTTAGGGCATTCACAGATCTGTATCAACGATTAATTTGTAGACATGTAACCAAGGAGACAGCTGCAATTAAACCCACCTTATAGAATAATCAGGGAAATTTTAAGATTGTTAAAATAGTATATCATAACTTCTATCTATCGTTATCAAGATTGTATTCAATATAGCCACAATCCACCACCACTACCGCCACCACCACCATCATCGTGGCTCGGTTTTTTATTTTTCATGTGCTTAAAACGTCAAAAGTATGTGCCAAAACAAATTAAATATTTATTTAAGATCTGAATGGTTGTGCTTAATATATATGTACGTGGTATTTACCAGACATTCATGGAAGGGATCATCAAGTACTGAAATACGGTATAGCTTTACTACATGGGTGACAATATCTACACGATTTTACCATCACAACTGTAAATGTCCTTCGCAGGATATTGTTGCACACGGAAACCTGCCCCACTTTTCATTATGGGCTTGTTTAATCCATTGTGAACTCAAAACTGTCGATATGTTAGTATGTTACTTCCCAACACCACAAAACAAGATTGATATATAATTGTATAACTTTGCAAATTTACAAATGACTATTGACTATACAGTTTAATGGCCACCTCTAGCTATCAGTGTATATAGTAGCTCGCTGTGAAATGGCAACAGATGCTTAATCAAGCACATGACACTGGAAGAATTCCTCTTTCTGGCCTTGTAGGCTCATGTAGCTTGAAAAAGCAGGATGTTTATATTTTCTTCCAACTGAACGTATACTATAGCTAACATCATTTCTTCCAAAAATGAATAACGTGCTGAAACATCTGGCCTAGGTAGTTAAATATTAAAATACTTGGGTGGTGTCTTGTTAAAAATAATTCTGTTACTACTTTTATGTGACTTTATCTACATAAATATATTTAGAAAAAGTTAAAACAAGGCTTCCTCTGTGGTTTTTGTGTAATTTATGTGAATATATGAAAATATTTATTTACATAAAAAATCAGAAAATATATGTTTTTATGTGCAACAAAAATATTTACTTTGGTGTGAATATCCATAACATTAAGCTGAGTTCAAGTTTTTATAGGGATGCAAACAAATTATTTCTTTGCTTAAAAATCTGAGACATCATAATCATCATTGTCATCGCCATCGCCATCGTCATCGTCATCTTTGTAGTCACTGAATGAAATATTACCTTCACAGAAAATGTCTTTGTTAATGTAGGTATTGTCTTCATAGTAATCATAAAATTACAACATTGAAGGTACAATGAATAGAATTACTAGTTTTTCTTCAAAGTTCAGCTATGAAATTTTGAAGGCTGTTGTTGCATTTCAAGAGTTTGCAATTATGTTGATAAAATCAATGAACTTCTGAATGTATCAAACTGGTGATTTTTTAATATAAATTCTTCATGGAACATTTTCTGAAAATTTTTATTTGATGAAAAATGAATAATGAGTTTACTATATGTAGATCTCAAAACGCTTGATCATAAAAAATTTTTGTCATTCATATCTACAAGAAATAGAAACAAATGCCAAAGATAAAAAATGGATTACACTACTTTCCAATCCAGATATAATCCCCCAGAGACCAAGGAAAACAGCTGTTGCAGCCTTCCGACTATTGACAAATCATGACTGCTTGGCAAGTCATCTCTACAGAATAGGTATCTCAGCCTCACCAATATGTGTCCTGTGTAACGATCCAGCAGAAATGAACGAAGACCACTTGAAGACCTGTGAAGCATTAAGATCAGAAGAAACTACTGTTCAAAAGTATTGGAAAGCACGAATGCTAATGGCTTCATTGCCAGATGCAAGGCACTAGAAAACAACAACAACAACATATGTAGATCTCATCAGAACACGAAATTTATGTCTGATGCATTTTTTTTAGTGACATGGTTCTGAGCACCAAACAAATCCTTCATGTTTTTGCCCCAGTTTTCTATGGGACTAGTGGACCATAATCCCAAAGCAATGCTCAGAGAAGAGAATACAATCTCCCAGTATTCCCATTACAGAAATATTCCTTGTTATTTGTCTGAATTTTCCAGTAATTGCAGTTTTCTCAAATGGTAAGTCATTAGTGCTCATTATTTTCTCTCTTGGCCACACAAAGAGAACTAAATTTCAAAGCCATTGCATAGCAACATATGACTAAGGTCAGGGTTACTGAAAGGCAAGCAAAGAAAGTCTGGTGAATGTTATTTTCAAATGCTAATAGATCATAGGAGGGATATGATGGTTTATAATCCATGAGGTCACTACATAGTACTTCAACTTCATTTCCTGTCATTCCGGATTTGTTGCTTAAAGATTCCTATGCCTGGTCATCAACCTCCATATCCTGCTTATGATATAAGCAGTTGTATTTTGTTTTCACCTCGTGTGCAGCTACGTTTACATAGCCTAGTTTGAGAGCATTTCTGGTGAAATAAGCTCAGAAATATGACTTTATTTAAAATTCTACTGCATGTACATAGCTTGCCCACAGTCCTATAATGTTAGGTGCTGCAATAGATTTTCATTTTAGTGTTAATCTCATATAATGTAGCACGCCATTTTCTGAAGATGCTTTCACAATAGTTAAATCAAGGAATCTCAGAAATGCACTACTGTTAAAATTGCTACATTAAATTTTTGAGAAGAGTTCAAATATTTCTTGCACACTAGATAATTGATACATGAAGTTGAAAGTACAATGGTTCCTTCTTTTATATGTTATATAATCTCTCCCACTTCAGAGTATTCAAGAATGGCAGGTAGCGGGTAGGAACTGTCAAGAGAGACAGTTCTACTTCGGGGTGGTGAGCAACCCTGGCTACGTGAACTCCAGGTCCTCTCTGGCCCAGGAGGTGGTAACCTGAAAGGGTGAGTTTTGACAATAGAGAGGGCACCACAGTAACCTGTGCAGGGAAGAGCAACTCCAAATAACACTCTGCAGCCAACAGCATCAGTAAGTGACAGAGTTTGTAGGCTCAATGTTCCAAGAAAGAAGAGTTTAAAGAGCATGCTTCCACATGGAGGTACTAGCTCCACCCATAACGAAAATTTGTAATGTCAATGCTTATATCAAAAGACAGTTCCCTCTTGTGTCTGGGATCTGTTATACCTATCTAGGCAATCTGTTAGAAATTCATATTCATACTTTGGACAAAGAGGAAATAAAGAAGCAACTCCTCCAAGGCAACTGTAACTTCAACTACTATGATATCAAGGAATCTAATATTATACTCCTGGCAATTTGCCTGTGTGTACCAACTTGAGATGACATGTGACAAAGATGAGTTTAAATGTGCTGGTGCTTTGAGAAGTTTTAAAGTCAGCCCCTGCAATGGATACCAATATGCCAGGATTCTGAAATCAGTGAGAAATTACTGACATAGGAGATTGGAGAACACTGGCCTAGGCTTTGAGGAGACAAGTGTAATCAGAGGACCTCTTTGGTAGAAACTCAATGGTGAGTCTAAACTCATTACTTTTATCACTTACATAGCTGTAGACCTTGGAGTTAGGCACATTGGATTTCGTGTAGTTTCATGGTACATATGCTAAATTGAACTGAATTCATTGGCACATCTCAACTTACAATGTTTATAGTACAGTATTTGTTTCTATACAAGCAATGTGCACATTGTCTGGTTGTTCTTTATGTGTTACTTCAGCTTGTGTAGCACTTTGCCTTTCAGGTTTATTTTGTAATGGCTTTTGTCCCACCTTAACCTTTTATTGTACATTGTTTCATCCCCCTCATCCTGTTCTTTTTTTATATCCCTTACTTTTCTGGGACAATTTTATTCTGTTTAATTTAAAAACTTCATGTTTTTCATTCTCAGTTCCTCATTCTCTCTTATCTTATTATTTATGGCTACAATTTCTTCATGCAAATTGTTCAACTTTTTCTCTCACACTTTTTGCCTCCACTACATTAATTGTTTGCATTCTATAAGATCTACTATAGTGCTATCCTGTGATATATTTTTCTGGGGCCCTTCATAAGCATATTTTTATTCCAACGATTTCTAATATTAACTCAAATTTCAAGACAAAACTATTTCCTGCAGTATACAATCATGAAGTATGCTTTGGTACATTTAAAGCTGTATTCATTACTACCACATCCAGTGTTTTCCCTTTTTCCCCTCAAAAGAAGGGTACTGGTGCTAACAGCAGTTGTGATAGCACCCCCACCTCCTAGGCATGAGTTAATTGTGCCTGAGCACATAAGAAAGTTGGACAGCACTGATGTACCATGCTTTCCCTTCTATTGCAGCATTCATAAATTCCTTTTTCATTTACTCTTAATAGTCCTAAGAACATTAACCCTGTACTTGTTAATGTGAATCCTTCCTTTGCCTGCCTGTTCAAAATATTGTTCTCTCACTTTCTTTTATTGTTCTGTATAAAACTAGCGAGTTCTTCTTTTCTACACTTCCCCATATATTTTGTCTTTCTACATCTCTAATTGAGCTCCCTACCAATTTCCTAATGTTTCTTTCTTCTAGTTTCCATATGTCTCCCATTCCTATTTTATCCATAGTTTACCCTATCCCTGTTCACTAGCTATTTGTGTTCACTGAACTCTTTTGCTGTTTCATGCAAATGTATAACATTTCTCCTCCTTTTATATAACCTCTAACCAACATTTTGTGATTCTTTCCACAAATTATTTCTTTTCTTCTTGTTCTTCCTGGTGCTGCTAAAGTTACCTCCCTTGGAGGTACATCACCTAACAATGTTTTTAGAATCATTTAGAAATGTTTTTCTGCCTAAATCAATGGTTTATATTTTCCACATGGTGAATGTGCCAAAATTAAAACCTTAAAAAAAAACATTTCGACGGAGTAATATTGTACAACTTACTTTTCATATTTTGATTTAGAATGTTCTTTCAAATTCTAGATGTGAAGCTGAAGTTGCAGTATCCACAGAATTACCAGATTATTTTATGGACATGCAGGTCACAATGGTAATGTAGGACATTTGACAAAAATATAGGACGTTATCAGTCAATACAAAAATAATGTAAATATGCAATTTAAATGCTATTTGTCTACACCCATAGGCACATACATATACATTTATGTTTTCTTAATATCCTGAAACTACAAAGTTAAATGTGATCATCGAGAGCTGGTCAGTAATACTTCTCTGAAGAACTAATCTTGCACAAAATCTTCCACATAATTGAAGCTTTTAAAATGATACTTCATTAAAACAATACCTTTGACTGAATCAATAGACTATCTTCCCTTTCATCTGTTCACTGTACTCTTATTAGTGGGAATACTCTTTCAAACTAGTGTTGTGTGCAGGACCATGTTACCTTCTGCCTTGAAACACTTATGCTTTAACAGAAATGCCTAATTAAATTTGCATTTCTGTTTCAGAATTTCCACTTGTGACAAAGAATTGTGAATCTGTTCATTTTCCACTTTGTTGTTCTTTGGTAACCAAAATGCACATGGAAGAGTGAGAGTAAAGCATCACTTTGCTTTGCCTCCGCAGAATACCAACTTTTTGCCTCGGAGCAGAAGTCCCACATTTCCAATCTCTTATTCAATGTTATTAATTCATGAGTATACTCTTTGACTGTAGTCGGTGTAGCCATGTTGCCATAGTGAGTGACAGTTGTGGCTGTTAACCGTTTATGCATTTCTATTTTGCCAGTTTATTTTCCACCAACCACTGTTTTTTTTTCCAAAGATATAGAGCATTAAAGGCTTTTCAAGAATTCCCCCAGATGCCAGACAAATGATTAAAATGTAGGGCAGATCTGGAAATTTTTGGAAGTCTGGTAACCCTAAGTGTCCCCTTTATTTTACATTTTTAAAACAAGCATGTGAGAATTCAGTGCATAAAGCATTTTGTAGAGGCTGTATTGAATATTCTTCAAAGGAATTTCTAGATTCTGAACCTTAAATATACTTAAATATGAAGCAAATGATATAATTTTATCCATAATTCAAATAGCTATTTTATACTAGTGTTTTCATTAATGCATGCAATTCACTCATCTTCTTGGTTTTCTGTTAACATTTTTGGTGAAATATAGATATATTAGGTAATCTAGGTTTTAGCTCAGATCAGAATTAAATAGAACCAAATGTATAAATTTGTGAATGTAGCCATGAAACCTACTTTAAGAGAATGAACAAGATGACGAGACACACATATTATTCTACCAATTGGTTTCAGTTGCAGTTATATTGTAGGATGCTACTTCATTTTTTCTCCAGTCTATTAACTTTTCCCAACATTAATTTATGACACAAATTTCAGGGTATAGTTTCCGTCTTTAATTTTTGTATTGTTTAAAAGCATTTACCATGTTTCAGGTTTTCAAACTAAACATTCTGTTTTCTTTCAGTGTAGATGAGAATTTAAGAACATAACCAAAGTATGTGATATGGTGCAACAGCACCATTAAAATTTAAACCTTTTGTGCTACAGCCCTTGTGGATCCTGGCTGCTGAGCTCACATGCACGTATGCAAGGCAGAGGTGGATGATCATCCAGCTGATAGGGAGAGATGATGTGATCAGCACCGTGCTTCCCTCAGCCTTCTAGTTCCCATGACTGACAGGCCTCCAGCTATTGTAGCTCCTCAAATATTATGTAACCCTGAGTGAGCACCATTCCATTCCATGCACAGAAAAATCATTATTCACAGGGGTGCCAAAATGTCCATTAATTCATCAAATGAGTCCTGTATGCTGACATCAGTTTTCAATTGCACAAGGTAGGGACATTTCTTTTAATACTAACACAATAGGATTTTATATATAACAGAATATGTAACATTCAGAGAGGGCAAATAGTAATTAATTTTGTGTGTTATTTACTTGCTACTGTCAGCTATTTCAAATGTAAAAATTCCACAGACCCCTCCAATGACTTACCTCAAAGTCTGCATCAGAGGAACTACCTTCTAATCCCACTGCTTGTCCACATGGGTAAACCTTTCACCACACACACTCTGACTTTATGCCCCTACCACAGGAATAATCTGCCCGTGGCTCCCCACTTTAGGCTGTGCCTGTGTGCAAGAGATAGACATGTTTTCAGGGGACATGTGGTTGAATACACTGGGGTTCTGACAGTAGTAATATGTCTGGCTGGTGACACTAACACAGACCAGGCCACAGCAAGGTACGTGGGTGTACATGACGGTATGGACGGGCTCTACACCTAAGGCTACATGTGGGGGTAGTGTGAAGGGTCTGCCTGACCTTCACATGTCGGGAGCCACGCTGAAACTGTGGGAAAGGACCACAGAGATAGAAACAATCTGTGCTGGTGAGAGAGGAGTTAATAAACCTAAGACTTTACAAACTAATAATAATAATAAGCCTAGAAGAGGAAGAAGATGGTGACAAGTAGCAACAAAATCAGCTACCAGTGGCATAGTTGATAGAAATGGAAGCGGTGAAAAGATGGTAAGCGGTTCAGGACCCCAGATGCACCAAACCCATACTACTGTAGTAAGCCCCTGGGGGGTACATTTCGGTTATTGTATATTGTATAATGTTGTAAAGGTATTTTTACAGAAACAAGATTTGCTGGGGCAAAGCTTGATAAAGAACAATTACATTATTACTCTGTAAAGAGCCGGAGAGCATGAGTTACTTATTTGTTCTTAGGAAAGCAGTTATTTGAGAATAATGCAGAATAAATTTGGTGTTCTCAATATGAAACAATTTTAACAGCCAACAGGCATGTATGCACACACCAGAATTTGGGTCGGTCTGGGTGGCTCAGTTGGTTAGACGCTGGCCTACTGATCCCAAGGTTGCGGGTTCAAATCTGGCCCAGACCGATGATTTTTAAGTGTGCTTAAAAACGACAGCTCCATGTCAGTAGATTTACTGGCATGTTAAAGAACTCCTGCGGGACAAAATTCCGGCACACCGGCGACGCTAATGTGATCCTGGCAATTGGCAGTGTCGTTAAAGAACAAAATAAATTAAATTACCAGAATTTGGGTGCACCAGTAAGTCTTCTTGTTTAAAATAAACTCATGGGCATTTACAGACTTTTTTCAGGGGGAGGGGGGTGTGCATGTTGGAAGTTTGCAATCATACAATATTAATATATTATTCTGTTGTCAAAAGTTATAGTACTTGTTGCAGATAACAGTATTAATTTGTGCTAAATAAAATTTCTTTACATCAAGATAGTCTAATAGTCACACTACACATCCAATTCATTAATTGCTACTCTGCCCCTTATGTCTGCTTAGCAATGCCTATGAACAAGTCTGGAGTTAAACCTAGGACATGTCACATAGTTATTAGCTGCTCTGCTGGCTGTGCTACAGGACCATCTCTGCAACTATTGTTTATTATCTTTTAATCTTCAGAGATAAGAACAGTATAAGTGGCAAAGCATTATGTTTTATTTCAAAAGAGCAGAAGTTTACCAGGTGCATGTCATCTGTATCCTGAGTAACAACAGCCAATCATCTGAATGCAAGCTTACATCAAATATAGGAAAATCACTTCCTGTTATTCTTGAAAATATATATAAATGAAGTTTTAAGACATGCTTCATTGACATTTTTATTTCAGATATAATCTGAGAAAATAAAACTACTGTAACTAATAAAGAAATGTACATATAATATGTTGTTGTTGTTGTTAGCTAATGCTGGATTTCTGACAATGAAGTCATTAATCCTCTTGCTCTCCAATATTTTTCACTGATGATATTGAAGAGAGCAATAGTAGTAATAGTAACCGCTTTTAAGAGAGCACCATATTTTTATGTTTTGCCGGTCACATCGCTCTCTCACAACCCCCAGAATGTCTGGAGGACCACACCTGTTGTTGGTTTACGGGTCTCACCGACCTGACCAGGAGAGTTATCAAAATAAATTCACTGACCATATCCTCTGATTACCAATCAGAGGACATATTACATGCCATGACAGGTCAGGATGTTAGGGGTTAAGATTTTATAGAGAAATTAGAGAAATGGAGAGGTTGGAAAAATAAAGACTCCCTAGCCCTCGGGAACCCTAATAGCATTAGGGTCGGAAGAGAACAAGAGATGACCATGGTAAGGTCAGATAGAAAAGTTACAGTGAGGAGCAAAACACCAGTAAGTGGAAGTAATGTTCTGCTCAGCTTGGGTACCCTGTGGTCGCTATTCACATATCCCCTAGACGGAGACTCCACCGCAATGCTATTTGTTCTGAGTAATACATAGGAACATTTTAAATTGTAAAAGCTTCTGTGAAGTCAGAGTGTAGACCCTTATATGATGTTAACTATCATATAAGCTTCTCTCCAAATATGTTTCTATTAATAAGGGTCCTTTGTTGAGCAGTGAATTGACCAATTTGTATTTTATATTGGTAACTATAACTTTGTATAGTGCTGAATAAATTGATTATTTCACAGGCAATATTCCAAAAAGTATAAATTTGATGTTAATATGTTATAACAGGAAGTAGTGTACTTTATTATTATTTATTTATGCCAACAAATTTAATGCTGATGTTTTTAAACACACAAGCTGTGTGTGGGCAATGTTTAAGGGGAGGAATTAGGACTGAACAATTCAATGCCACAGCTGGGACTCGAACCACGGATCCTCCACCCATCGAGCAGCCGCTCCAACCACCAAGCCACCGTGGCCAATTCACCAGAATGACAAGAATGAATCATTATAATCATTGTCATTATATGTATGAGCACGAATCAGTTGGGAATTTAATTTCATACTGGTAAGTTGGCCATGGCAGCTCCGTGGCCAGAGCGGCTGCTCGACAAGGGGAAGATCTGTGGTTCAAACCCCGACTATGGCATTGAATCTTGCAGTCCTGATTTCACCTCTTAGGAAGTAGTGTGTTTAGCTCTACATGCATGTGGAAGACATATAATATGTGAAGCTGCACAATTTTAAGTATTTTTGCTTTAAATTGTGTTCCCTAAAAGACTTCAAAAAGTGAACGTATATTCAAAAGAATGCTCTAGCCTTTTCTATCCAAAAATGTATAATGCATCAAGCCCACATCAAGCCCACTCATTCGAAGAACTACCTCTGTTATTCAAATCTTGTGTGTAACTCAAATTAAGTAGTTAAATCTCAAACTGTGAAGCATGGTATATATGATGAAGCTGTCAGTCATTGGTAGGTTTGTCCACTTTATCTTATTCCATGAATGCAGAATAAAAACTGCCAGGAATTATCAGAATCCATAATGTCTAATCTTCCACTGATTATCCTGTAGTCACTCCCAGGAATAATATCAGTTGATTCAACATATCAAGTAGATCAAATGTCTCAAAACATGGTTTATATAATAATATTGCATTTGAATTTTAGTTGGTTGCAGCAAAAATATTGGTTGAATATATCAGGTGACCTAACTGATGTTTCAAAATTGAAACATTTTCATATAGATCTATCTGCTAGTACCCAGAATAGAGTCAGAAACATTATGCACCCTTAAGTGTGTTAAAAGGAATGTTAGTTCATTCTACACACAAGAAAAGAGTTTGCTTTGGATAACTTGTTCAGGAGCTAACAAGTTCTTGACTGCAGTAAGCAGTTCTTGACTGGAAGAAATCATAAAAGATTTCAGGAAATTTTTCAATATCTATCCTCCTCGAAGGACTGTCACTTTACCACAGTGGGGAAGTTTACTGTCTCAGCAATCGCTTCATTAATGCTGAAGGGCTAGAGACCAACAAGGAACAGTCCAATGCTCTCAGTGTGAGCCTAAAACAAACATTGCTAGAAATACCTTTACTACCCAATTTATTTCCTCATTTTGAGAGTAGCATTTTCCAATTCCCCTTTATAGTTAACTTGGGTTGTTGTTTTTATGCATAACCTTTTATATATGGGAAACTAAGTACCAAACAAATTCATGTAACTGATACCGAAATTTAGATTTCCGATCGAATGGGCTTTTGAAAAAGACACGTTTTAATTTAATTGCCGGATATGAGATTTGCGATAAGTGTTAAGTAATAACATAAATAGATAATAGAGCCGGAAGTGCTGTAAGGTGAGCAAGATAGGAGTAAATAATAGTCGTTAAATTTGTAGTATAAACGCATTATTGGTTTGAAATTAGCGAGTCATGACGTCATACCACATAGTTTAAATACACGTTCGAAAGTCAGTTCTACAAACCTTAAAAGTCGCGTGATATATCTAATAAAATATAAAGTAAACATCGTTTAATCCTAAAAAGGTAATTATATATTTGAAATTCATAAAAGAACATGTTATAATAGAAAGGGACATTTCTAAATTGCGGGAAAAGGAAATAGCATTTTGGATACGAGGCTTTCTTGGATGACGTCATGACATTCAAATGGAGCGAACGGCTTCTTAGCGTGGGTAAGAGAGAAAGCGTCGGGTCATTACTCAACCAGAGACCAGTACGGCAGGTCGGGCTGCGCGGATGTGAGTGCGATTCCTCTACAGATACAAATATTTTCGGCATAACTCCCGAAAATATTTAATAGACAATAAAATGATATGCAAAGTTGTTCTTGGGTTGTCCATTACACTTACGCAAACCCGAGATAGAGAGATCTCTTGCAGAACTAGCCGGGGCGAGCTACATCTAAGGGCAACGTCACGTCACCAACGACTTCAGCTTCAAATGGCGATCCAATAACCAGGACACAACGATTATACAGCTTCAAATTGGCTTCCCAACGTGTGGCTTCGAAAGAATGGACCAACCCCCAAGACGACCAGATCAGCATCGAACCAGCAGACAAGAAGGTGCCCAGCGTGTCAACATCTGTGAAACGTGTAGTGAACAAGTTTAAGTGCAGTTAAAGTGAAATAGTGAAAATATTGAAAATTTTGGTGAGTAGAAAAACACATGTAAATAGCTTAGAAATGGAAGACAGTGATACCGACTTTTTAGGTTTTGAAAGTCCGGAAATTGAGAAAAGTGTAAGTAGGATGGAAGAATTTAATCAGAATGTAATTGGTAGCAGAATATGCCAAGAAGTAGAAGATCAGAACGTTAGAGAAACACCTAGAGGTAGTTCAGAAATGTTTAGTAGTAATTCAGAAAGGCCAGCATTTATGTCAGAAATAGAGAATATGTTTCAAACGATAATGAAAAAGATGAGTACAGAGTTAAGTCAAAAGATAGATGAAACTAGTAAAGAATTAAGAACAGAGTTAGGACAGAAATTAGAGAAGGGACAACAGGAATTGGGAATGCAATTGGAAAATCAGAAGAGAGCTTTAGAAACCTTTAGGGAAGAAGTTAGGGTGGAAATTAATAAAGTCAGTAGTGAAGTAAAAGAAAATAGAGAACAGGTTAAGGGAGAATTAGAGACAATAAGGCAAGAAGTAAAGAATTCTGAAAAGAAATTAGGTCAACAAGTTAGTGAAAAATTAGATAAAGAAAGGGAAAGAGTAACATATAGTTTAGACAAACAAAGGGAAGAGGTAGTACAAAGGTTAGATAAAGACAGGGAAGAAATTAGAGAAGAGTTACAGGGGTGTAAAGTTAGAATAGAAAGATCTGATGTAGAAAGTGAAAGGCAGGCTAGAAATTTGGAGGATGTTACAGACCAAATAAAAGGAGTAGTAACAGAAATTACTCAGGTAAAAGAGGCCTTAGAAAATTTGAAATTAAATGAAAATGCATGTAATCACAACAATCTTAGTAATGAAGTTGCAAGAAACGAGGCAATACCAGGTGTATCAGCTGACATTTCGATGCAAAATAGGGGTAACAGTAATTCCCATTCTGATCTCGGAAATAGCTCAGGGATAGGTGACAATTCAAATTTACATTGGCCTAACCATGTCTTAAATGAAATGGCACCTCCAGTTTTTGAAAATGAAGATTCAGATGATCCTAAAGCCTTTTTAGAAGGGTTACAAGAGTACTTCACGGTGAAACGTATACCAGAGGAGTACAAGATGGTTATAGTAAGAAAATGTCTAAAGGGTAATGCTGCTAATTGGCTAGGCCTTTCTATGGGTAACAATAATGATTACAGGACCTTTAGAAACATCTTTTTAACCAGATATTGGGGAGCTAGTAGGCAGGCTAATATTACAGTTGAATTAAGCAATGGAAAGTTTAATCCTAGATCGGAGGAATCGATGGTCAACTATTTTATGAGAATAGCGAGAAAATCGAAGATGTTGGACCCTCCCTTGGATGAAAAAGATCTAATAAATATAGTTACTCCACATTTTCCGGAAACGCTTCAACACTACCTAATCATAGCCCGACCCGATAGCATTGCAGCTATGATCGAATTATTATCAGCCTTAGAAGTCAATAAGCCAAAACACGCATTTGGAAATAAATATGAAGGAAAAGAAACTGTCAATTCTTTCGGGCAAGGGGCACAGTATTATCAGAATAGAAGTGAGATTAGGGAAAGATATAAAGGACCAGTACCAAGGATGGAATCATTCCGGTGGGAAAATCAAGGTAGATATAACCAGGAAGGGCGTCACCAAAATAGAAATGGTAATCAAAGGGGAAGAAATATAAGGGTGAATTATATGAATACAAATAGATTTGATCGAGGTAGACGGGGACGTTATTTTGGACATAGTAGAAATTCAAATGATGGGTATTGGACAAACGGAGATAATGAGTTTAGACCGAGATCACCAAGACAGGGAGAAAGGTATTCAAATGGACGAAATTCCCCCGAAAATGCAGAAATGGTTGAGGCCATTAACACGGTCAAAAACATGGTAGGAAGTAACCCCGATTTAATGCAGGAAAACAGAAGTAACAATTTGGGAAATAGTACAGGAGCAATACCTAAAAATCGGGGAAACGCCAGACCCGGTCAAACGCGCCTTCAGTGAGAACTGGGTATCCTAGTAATGATTGTGATAAGTACTCGGAAATAAATAGTCCTGGAAGGCAAATGATGATACAAAAGAAAAGAGAATGTAAAAATAGAATCGACGAAAACGAAAAAGTAGGAGATCCACCTAAAATCAAAATTGGAGTAAATGGAAAACAATACAATGCAATTATAGATACGGGATCAAATAGCACAGTATGCTCACAAAATTTTTATGATAATTTACAAAGTAGTGGTTTTAAAGTAATGTCTTTACCAGTTAATGGGATATATTGCTCGCTAGCTGTGGGAAAACGAAAAGAAAGAGTAAAATTTCAAGCAATGATAAATATTGAAATAAATGGGAGAATACTTGGAATATTATTTCTGATTGTAGGAAGACTTGTGACAGATATTATAATAGGTTGTGATTGTCTTTATGCCTGGGAAGCTGTGGTGAATTTTAAAAACATGATTCTAGAAATGAAAGTTGAAGATGAGATCATTATAGTGCCTTTTGTGGAAGATAGTAGTTCAGAAACTATTGTACGAGAAAAAGAGGAAGAAGAAATCCAAGGGGATACATTCTTTGTAGAATATGTTAAAGTAGGAGCTATGGAATTAACTGAAGTAAATGTCAAAGAGTACAGAGTCAATAATAAAGAAAATGTAGAATGGGATAAAAATGATTTCATAGACAATTTGAGGGTTTCTGATGCAACTAGGTACTATGATAGGGAGAGTAGTGAAGACTTAGAAGAATTGTTGAAAAAAAAAGTAACTCAGGCTGATCAACTAAATGAACAACAGAGGGATAAATTGTTTGAAATATTAATCCGAAATAAAGAAGTATTCTCTGAGAAACCTGGTAAATGTAATATTTATACTCATTCGTTTGAGATGATACCCATCAAACCTTTTACACATAAAGCGAGAGCTATCCCTAGTACAATAAGAGAAGAGGTAGATGCAGTTATAAAGTCAATGTTAGAAGATGAGGTTATTGAAATTTCGAATTCAGAATTTGTGAATCCCCTATGTATTGTAAATAAAGCCAATGGAAAGATTAGGGTAACATTAGACGCGAGAAAACTAAATCAACATTGTAAACCTGATAGATTTAGACCAGAAAGTGTAGAGGTAATATTGAACAAATTGCAGAAGGGCAAAATTTTTTCTACTCTAGATCTTACAGCATCTTTTTGGCAGATCCCACTTAGAGAAGATTTAAGAAAATATACAGCGTTTTTACATTCAGGAATATTATATCAGTTTCCAGTTTGCGCCTTTGGTATGAATACCAGTGGTAGTGCACTATTAAGAGCTTTGTATGAAATTTTTGGAGAAACCATAAAGAAATTTGTAGCTCAGTATGTGGATGATTTTGTAATTTTTTCAGAAAATATAGAGGATCATTTAAATCATATCAATTATGTGCTTAGTCAGTTAAAGAAAGCAAACATGACAATAAAGCCAAGTAAAACTGCATTCTTTGTGAAACAGACAGAATTTTTAGGTTATGTTATTTCAAATGAGGGAATCAGGCCTAATCCCGACAGAATTGAAAGCATAAATAAAATACCAGCTCCTAAAAATATAAAACAATTGAGAAGATTTCTTGGTATTCTAAATTATCAGTCAAGATTTATCCTGGAATATGCAACCGTAGTAGCCCCATTAAGACAACTTTTGAGAAAAGATGTAAAATGGCAATGGTCATCAGTAGAACAAGAATCTTTCGAAAAGGTAAAAACATTGTTTGCAGCGTCAATTTTATTGGAAAAACCTAGGGAAGATCTCCCCTACATAATTTATACAGATGCTTCAGGACTTGGTTATGGTAGTGTCATATTACAAAAAGATGAGGAAGGAAAAGATCACCTCATTGCTGTAGCTTCAAGGGGGCTTTCAAGGACTGAATCACAGGCTTGCACTACAGAAAAAGAAATAGCAGCTATTTACTTTGCACTTGTAAAATTTAAGCAATATGTATATAACAACCCAGTAATAGTTTACACAGATCATGTTAGTTTGGCATTTATGAACTCTTGCAAACTCACAAGCACACGTATTTCTAGATATATACATGAGATCACATCCCATAACATAGAAATCAAACACATAGCAGGAAGTCAAAATATTTTTAGTGATTTGTTATCAAGGATGAAAACCAATTATACAATACCAGATACAATTAGTGACAACAAACATGATGTAACCATACTATATTTGAAAACCTTAGAAGGGACTCAATTAGCTAAAGAATTTCGAAATTTGGAACAATTACAGACAGAGGACGATGAACTTAAGAAATTGAGAGAAAAGGCACAACCAATCACAGAAAATCTAAAAGATAATATAGGTATTTATGAGGGAAAAATTTATAAATTTCATGGAAGAATTGAACCTAAATGGAAAGTAATGGTACCAAAAGCTTTACAAGAGAAACTTATACTTGCTTATCACAAAACACTAGCTCATACAGGTAGTGAAAAGCTAATCATGGTAATTAGTGACCATTTTTATATAAAACATTTGGCAAAGAAAGTGAGAAAAATATGTTCAAGCTGTGATTTATGTCAAAGGGCCAAACCATTTAATATCAAATTTGATATAGAACCTCAGACAATCATAAGAGAAGGGAAAAATGTACTAGTTACTGCTGATGCACATGGGGAGCTACCAGTAGGACAATTTGGATGTAGATATATGTTTGTTCTTCATGATGTTTTTAGTAAATTTATTAAAATTTATCCTGTTAGGAATATCAGCAGCAAAACATGTGTAGGAAAGATAATAAAAGATTATGTGCCTAAATATGGCAAGATTCAGGCAATCTTAACAGATAATGCTACAGTTCATCGGAGCAAAATCTTTAAAGAAACCCTAGAAAATCATGAGATAAAGTTATATCATTGTTCCTCATACTTTCCATCAGGGAATCCAACAGAACGTGTCCTCCGAGATATAGGAATTTATTTACGTGTACTTACACATCATAATCACAAGGATTGGGTGAAATATTGTCCATTGATAGAAAAGATTATCAATCACACCATTAATGTAACTACTGGGTTTGCACCAATAAAATTAATGTTAGGAATTGAACCAGAACCAATATTGATCGGGGAACCAAAAACACTGAAAATTAATGACATTCAGTTAAGTGAAAAAGAAAGAGCGAAAATTGCTTTTGAACGAATCAAGAAAAAGGCAGAGAAGCGAAAATTAAAGAAAAAGAGTAGAAAACATAAATGGGAACCTAAGATAGGCGATTGGGTACTAGTTAAAGACCATAAGTTATCAAGTGCCTTGCGAGGTAGGAACAAAAGGATGGAATTGTTATAGAAAGGTCCTGCAGAAATTATATCAAAATTTGGTTATCATACCTATGAATTAAAAGATGTTAAAAATGAAAAATGTCTGGGAAGATGGCATAAACAACTCCTTCGACCATACAAGAAACCGTGTGGTGCCTTGGAACCTTGATTTAATGTAAAAGAAAAATTGGAAATGTCATTTGTCTATTGGCGCCCAATCAGCTTTGAGATAAAATGTAAATGTTAGCTTACTTGAAAACCATACATTGGTCAGGTACTTACATATTCATGAAAAATGCAGAATGTGAATTGCTATATACTACAAAGAGCTTAAAAATATATTGTATAGAGCTCACAATAACAGCTTCAGAAAGATTGTTAAAATGTTCATCTCCGCATAGAGAGAAAACAGAATATTTAATTTGTAAACATTTGTTAAAATATTTAGATGTATAGATAGTTATCACAGCAAGACAAAGAAAGAACTTGTCTGAAGAGTGTAATGGATTTATATAAATATATGTACATTTTAGTGCTTAAAGGATATAGTACGGATATGTGTTACAATAACAAAAGTGAAAAATCACAGTGCAAGTGATAGTGAGAGCGAAGTGAGCAAACATGAACTAAAAGAAGGAAGTATAAAGAAAGACTCTTGAAATTTAACCTTTATATAAAAGCTTCACAGAAGAAACCATAACATATTGTAATTAGTATTTAAGGATTAATGTTAAGTCAAGTGTATAATTGTTTGTCATGTTAAAAAGATTAATGAGAAAATGTGTTAATAACCAATTTCAAAAACAGTGTAATTGAAAATTGTATATAATGGGAGTGTTGCCGATTATTCAAAATACAGGAGTAAATTTTAATTTTTCTTTCGGGCAAGACATTTACATTATTTTATTATGAAATAATAAAATAATATAAATGGGGGCATTTGATACCGAAATTTAGATTTCCGATCGAATGGGCTTTTGAAAAAGACACGTTTTAATTTAATTGCCGGATATGAGATTTGCGATAAGTGTTAAGTAATAACATAAATAGATAATAGAGCCGGAAGTGTTGTAAGGTGAGCAAGATAGGAGTAAATAATAGTCGTTAAATTTGTAGTATAAACGCATTATTGGTTTGAAATTAGCGAGTCATGACGTCATACCACATAGTTTAAATACACGTTCGAAAGTCAGTTCTACAAACCTTAAAAGTCGCGTGATATATCTAATAAAATATAAAGTAAACATCGTTTAATCCTAAAAAGGTAATTATATATTTGAAATTCATAAAAGAACATGTTATAATAGAAAGGGACATTTCTAAATTGCGGGAAAAGGAAATAGCATTTTGGATACGAGGCTTTCTTGGATGACGTCATGACATTCAAATGGAGCGAACGGCTTCTTAGCGTGGGTAAGAGAGAAAGCGTCGGGTCATTACTCAACCAGAGACCAGTACGGCAGGTCGGGCTGCGCGGATGTGAGTGCGATTCCTCTACAGATACAAATATTTTCGGCATAACTCCCGAAAATATTTAATAGACAATAAAATGATATGCAAAGTTGTTCTTGGGTTGTCCATTACACTTACGCAAACCCGAGATAGAGAGATCTCTTGCAGAACTAGCCGGGGCGAGCTACATCTAAGGGCAACGTCACGTCACCAACGACTTCAGCTTCAAATGGCGATCCAATAACCAGGACACAACGATTATACAGCTTCATAACAACTCTTAGATATCTGCATTTAGTTACTATTAAGCATTTAATGTGTGACTGAATAATTAGGTATGAATTAACATACATTAACAATGCATTAACATATATAAATAATACAGCAACATAATACATTTATAATAATAATAAATTTAGCCAGTAGACATCCCATTAGAGCAAAGACCCCTATTTACAAAGGGACTAGCTTGTAAATAAGCTCCAAAGGTGAGCAAATTCTTGGGAGTTTTGTTTGTTGCCGAAATGTCTTCCTACTCTTGGTCATATTTTCTAATTATAAATCCCTTCTACTTTTCCTTTCTCCAGACACTTCTGCTTTGCACTTTTCACAACTCCTGCACTCATTGTCACTTTGGCTCTAGCTGTCTCCATGCTTCTCTGTTTGTTGAGACTCTTAACCATTGGCTTCTGACTTTGGTTCATCCTTCTACCATCTGGTCATTTGGTGTCCCACTTTCTTCGTCCTTTTCAGGGTACCACATTGTGATGCAGTGTATCCATTTTGGTGATCCATGTGTGATATATGTCCACCCCGTTTCCATTTTAGTTTTTCTACCTTTCCCACTACATCGTGCATTTTGACAGCATGTGTTAATAATTTGTCAAACACAACATATTTCTTACATGGTTCTCAGAAGAACCACATTTTTGGAAACTTGCTATAGCTGTTATTTACCAAACTAGAAGACAGTTTTACCTCAAGTGTAAAAGTTACATCTATATTAATATTTTTGCCAGACAATCATGTCCTGTAATCAACCTGAAGGTTGCAACTGCTGTTTTTCGAGGATACTCAGGAATTACTGTTTGAATGTTTCGTAGTTCCCACCTTTTATTCTTTGATTTTGCGTAGTAATATTTTGCAATAATTTTTTTGAACTCAGAGTTGACTAATCTTTTAGCTGCATAAAATGGTAGATTATCTATAGATTTTTGTACACCGCTGGTACCCTTTTTTGCAAGAAAATCAGCTTTCTCATTACCACTCAGTCCACAGTGAGCTGGTATCCATTGGAAGACTAGATGTTTTTGAAGTGCTGATAGATGGGTAAGGATTTTCCAACATTCTGTGTATAATAGTTTGGTTTTTTGGTGACTTGGAAGTAATTGATATAATTGCTGCCCTAGAATCTGAGAGAATAACTGCTTGCTGAAAATGTGAAATTCTGTACAAGAGATTTTGTAGGGCCATTCAAATTGCTTCAATTTCTCCATCAAAGTTAATAGTTCCATAACTTAAAGATTTGTAATAGGAAAAGAGGTGACATGTGACTCCAGCACCTGCTCCATCTTGGTTTGATATCAATGATCCATCAGTATAAATATGGAGCCATTCATGTTCTGGAAATGTAGTATGGATTGTCTCTAATGCCAATAATTTTAGAACACTAGTTGGAGTATCACTTTTCTTAACTTCTTCTGTCAGGTGTAAATAATATGTGATGTCTAATGTATGTGTTGATTAACTTTAGATATGAAGTTTTCCTTTGAATTAGGAAAGTGTACATTTTTCTTGATGTCTTGAATTTTGGAAAGAAAGCTCTCCTGAGTCTTTAGTGTATGTGTAAAATTTCTCTTGTGCCATGTATTGAATGGGAGTCTGATCAACTTTTTGTGTTGAATAAGAGCTGCTTTTTCTATTTCATATTCAATGGGGTATTGGTTGGTTAGTATTTCCATAGCTGCTATTGGTGTGGTTTTGATAGCACCTGTAATTAATCTCAGACTTTGGTTTTGAAAGATTTGAATTTCTTTTGTGTTTGCTGTTACAAGAACTTCACTGCAGTAAGTAAATAATGGCTTTATATATACATTGTATGTTGTGTTAAGAGTTACTCTGGAACATCCCCACTTCATTCCTGTTAGACGTTTTAACAGTGAAAGGCGCCTCTCTGCTCTTTGTATTATATTTTCCATTTGTTTGGTCCATGTAAGTTTGGTATCAAATGTAACTCCTAAATACTTTGCTTCCTTTGTTTCTGGTAATTGTTGACCCTCAAAATTTAGTTTTATTTTTAGTGGTTTTTTTCTTAGATTTGGTAGTTTGATTTTGTTGTATTAACAGTCATTAAATATATATATTATTTATATATTCTTCACCACTCTGTCCTCTATGTGATCTGCAAGAGGAAATGGATCGAGACCACCTTCAAATATGCCCGGCCACTTCTAGTGCCCCATTCATCAGTGAAAAATATTGGAGAGCAAGAGGATTAATGACTTCATTGTCATAAATCCAGCATTAGCTAACAACAACATATTAATATTTTCAGTATGGATAAAATTAACTTGTCAAATATAAAAGTTACAACATAGCATTTAGAATCATTGAAGTAACCAAAAAAAAATAAAAGTGAACATCAGTTTCATAGCTCAACAACTCCACATTACAAGGAATTTCCAAAATCCTATAGATTTATTACTTAACAGTGAAAAATGGAACTTTTTAGATATTTACACAAGTCTGATGAATTTTTAAGAACATTGTTAAACATGGTTATTAAGGCAGTACAGTATAGAAAACTGTAAATCATATAATATTTATTTATGCCAACAAACTTACTGCTGGTGCTTTTAAATACACAAGCGGTTTGTGGGCAATGTTTAAGAGGTGCAATCAGGACTGAAAAATTCAATGCCATACCTGGGATTTGAACCATGGATCTTCCACTTATCGAGCAGCTGCTTTAACCACTAAGCTACCATGGCCAACTTGCCAGCATGAGATTAAATTCCCCAGCTGATTCATACTTTTTGCTAGTTAGACCACAAGGGAATGTCACATCAATGTCACCCCAATGGCAACTTACAAAATTGTAAGTACTTTATGTCCCAGGTTTAAGTAACCTTCAGGTGGTAATTGCTATTTATTTGTGCCAACAAACTTAGTGATGGTGGTTTTAAACACAAAAGCTGTCTGCTTACCTGCACTCTGGCATTTTATGTTTACTGGTCGGTTCTGTTAAAATCTTTCATATTGTTTATTCTTTGCGCTCCTCATGTTGTTCCTTCTTTATATACCTTACTTTCCTGGCACATTTTTATTTTGTGTAATTTAAAAGCTCCATGTTTTGCATGCTCATTTCCTCGTACTCCTTTAACTTATTGTTTATGGTTACAATTTTATTGTTAAAATTGTTTCACTTTTTCTTCCACATTTCTTGTCTCCATTATGTTAATTATCTACATTATATCAATTAATGCAGTGTTTTTTCTTCCATTGCAACATTCACAGATTCCTTTTTCACTTACTCTTTACACTCTTAAGAACATTCCTCCTGTGTTTGTAATCAAAATACTGTTCTCTTCATCGATTTTATTTTATTTTTCTATAGAAAGCTAACCAGTTCTTCGTTCTTGCCTTTCTGTCATCTATTTTGCTCATTACCAATTTCCCAATGTTCTTTCTTGCTTCTAGTTTCCATGTGTCTCCCATTCCTATTTTCTCCATAGTTTACCCCATCCCTATCTACTAGCTATTTGTGCTCATCAAATTCTTTGGTTTCTTCATGCTTATGTATATAATTTCTCCCTCTTCTTTTATCAAGCATCTTAATCAATATTTTATGACTCTTTCTATAATTATTCCTTTCCTTCTTGTTCTTCCTAGCTCCACTAAACCTACCTCCCTTGAAGGTACAGCTGTGGACAAAAAAATGAGTTATCTCCAGATTCTATGTATGTATCATAGAATTTTGTGTATCTTCATAAAAGCTGTGTTCACAATGCATGCAAAAGAAGTGTATAATGGTCTGTGACTGATAGTTGCAATGGTTAACTTATGAGTACTGAAAGCCCAATGTTATGGTGGCTGAGAGGTTAAGAAAGCAATGCTTCCACTCATAAGTTCATAGGTTCAAATACTGCATCGCTTGTCATTTTTTATGTTTGTTAATTTTATGACTGGATATGTAGAACATAATATTGCATTAATTTAACTTAATATAATATTAATATAACTTTGAAATTGTGGGCTTATCTATGCACACAAAAATAATTACTTTACTAACACTCATATTAAATAAATACAAATATATTTAAGTAAATGATTATCTTCTAAAACAAAAACACAAAAAGAAAACATAATTAATATAGGTGTATGAACCCTCAGCACATATAACTACCCTCAACCCTTGGGGCATAGACTAAATTAAATACCTGCAGCAATATGGATGAGTAGCTACAATGTCCCAGGCTTCTTGAATTTGTGCCCAGAACCTATTTTGACCTTTGTCCAGACACAGAGAAATTGGAGCACAGCTCCCTTTTCATCTCAGCTTACACATTCTCAATAGGGTTAAAATCCAGTGAACAGAGAGGCCAGTCTACCACTCTGATATCCTGCCTTTCTGGGAACCAATTTGAAACCTTTCGAGATGTGTGGAGAGGATGATTATCCTGTAGGAATTCAATAATTCCATCAGGATATCCCACCCTCACAGACGGAACCAAAATATTCTCAAGTAATGCTGTGTATTGCGTACTGTTCAGCATATTGTCAAGCTGCCACAGCACACCTATACCATCACTTGATATCCAGCTCCAACACAATACAAAAACATGACCATACATTGTGAAGCCATGTATTTTGCATCGTATCAGGACCCCTTTGGAAGATAGACTATCACCTTTCCCTTATGTGTGCAAGAAAATGTCACCTCATTTGAGAATATCATGTTTGTTTTGGGATGGAATCAAACAACTGGTTATTTGTGTTTAGCACAAATGCACTAGTTTTGTTACAAGGGCAGACATTTTATGTAACTAACCCTGCCTAAATTTTCTTAACAAATAACAAAAGAAAAGAAAAACTAAAAGCTACAGCCATATGTTAGCAACTGCTACCAAAAGTCACTAAACTATTTGCATTTGCTAACATCCTCCCACCTTACTATTTAAAACATTAAATTTTAAATTGCAATACAACTTTAAATGTATGACAAATGTAAATCTCTATTACAGTTTCAAAATTTCACAATATAAATTTTTGTTACAAATCCAAGCATTCAGGAACTTGCACCTTCCTACCCACTCGTGTTGTTCTTACATCCTTGGCACTCACCAAGCCTGGCACTGTGGCTGGTGTAACATCGCACTTACTCAACTCCTTTGTTTCATAGGAGGGGATCTCCAAAGGATACAGTCTTTGACGAGGCCGGACTCTTTCTCCACTGGCTGTCTTCACTCGAGCCACTCTTGATATTCCATCTGCTCCTGGGTGTAACTCCAAAATAATTCCTAGGGGCCAGTTGATATGTTTCATGGAGTCATCTCCAATCAATACAACATCCCCTACACCGACAGCATGTTCCTTGCATTGGCCTCTGTAGATCAGTAGAGCTAGGTATTCCCTCAATTTCTGAAGATATCTTCACCGGAGTTACAGAGCTGAACTATCAATAGCATCCAAGACTGGAGTTTCACTACATCGAATTTCCTGAAGGAAAACATCTGGAGCCAACGAAATCAGCTCACTAATATATAGGTAAGTGGTCGGGAGTTTATAATGGCTTCACAGTCACACAAAACTGTACATAATTCCTCGTATTGCAAACAAGCTTGGCCAAGATTTTGGCGTAGGAGCTCCTTCACCATAGTGACCATTATGTCCTACCATCCACCCCACCATGGAGCTGCAGGTGGATTAAACTTCCATGAGATTTGCTTGATCGAAGTATTGTTCACAATTTCCTTCCAATCCAATTCTCGCAGTGTGCTATTGGTACCAGTGAAGTTGTTGCCATTATCTGACCAGATAGTTGAGACTCTCCTTGTGCGAGCTATAAGTCTCCTTAGAGCTTGGATGAATGCCCCTGTGGTCATGGACTGAACTAGCTCGAGATGCACAGCTTGGTATACAGCACAAGTAAATAAGACAATCCAGGCCTTTTCTCTTGATTTCAAAAACAATGGTCCTGCATAATCTATTCCAGTGACCCCACATGGCTTGGAAGGTCCAATTCTATCCTTTGGTAATAGTGCAAAAGATACTTGTAATGCGGTAATTCTGTACCTCTTACAGATTATGCATTTACTTATAACTCACTTCACTGCTTTCCTCGCACCAATTATCCAGTAGCGTTCCCTAAGCAAAGCCAGTAGCATGTACATTAGGGTGTATAGCATGGCAATGTTCTTCTGTTATTAATCTTGTGGTAATCACATGTTTACCTAGTAATAATATGGGTGTTTTGAAGCATTGTGTTTCCTCACCAAAATCAAGCTTAGTTTTCACTCTCAGCAACCCAGCTTTATCCCTCAGTAACTGCATACTCTTAGTGACTCTAATTCCTTTTTGGAAACATTGTGACTGCACAATTTTCAGTAATCTAAACTCAGCCTCTTGAGTTTCTTCAAAACACAATTCTCCTTTTCTCTTGTTCTGATGAATGAGATAATGATGAAATCTCATAACCCAAGCAATCACATGGACAATCTTGGTGTATTGCGAAAAATAAAGTAGTTGATTGACAAAGTTCCCACCTTTAGAAGTGACTGTTGCTCCAACAGTATCTTTCCTTTTCTCTGAAGTCACTTCTTCTTCTGAAACAATGTATTTTTCCTGAGGCCAATCTGTTGCTGTGCATCTGAACCACTGGTGTCCCTCCCACCAATGACTGTCAAGAAGCGCCTTCAGGTTGCATCCTCTTGATGGCAAGTCAGCTGGATTGATGTTACCAAGTGCATGATGCCAATCATTTGGGTTGCTGAGGGAACATATTTCCTTACGTCTGTTGCCGACAGATATATTCCAGTTTTCATTTCTTTTGATCCAGGCCAATACAACAGCAGAATCCATCCAATAAATAACTTCAGGGTTTCAACTTGCAAAGCTTCCTTGATCTGAATACTCATGCGAGTTCCTATGACTGCAGCCAAAATTTCTAAACAGGTATGGTCACTGGGACAAGTGCAATCCTAGTTTTGGCTTGTACTAATCCTACTGACACTTCTGCAGCTATTGCAGATCTTAAGAGGCCACATGTTACATAAGCATACTTGCTTGCATCACGAAATATATGCAATTGTCTGTCCCCTGCATTTGAGATGTTTGATAAAAGTGTTCTGGGAATACCACACTGTTTCAGCCCATATATCTGATTTGTCTACAACATGAACTCTTCTGTTATGTGATCTGGTAACTCATCATCCCATTGATACTTCTCCTTCCATATCTTTTGCAGCAACACTTGGGAATTAATGTCGTAGGGCATAGGTACCCTATGGGATCGAATATCCTCTGAGAAGCTGATAATAACCTCCTCTTTGTAATTGGGCGTGGCAACACTGAAATTACGTCAGTATTACAGCAAAGCTTGTCTGATTCTGGGTCCCAAAGTAATCCTAGTACTTGAACCTCTCTTCTCTCTGAAACCTTTTCTCTGGGATAATTATCAGGACCACTGACCCATCCACGTAATTTAAAGCCTCCAGATGACATCAGTTCCACTGCTTCTTTCACATACTGATTCCGCTCTTCTTCATTCTCGACGCTGGTGACACGATTGTCTACGTAGAATCACTATGGCAACTTCACTGCAGTTTTCTTCATATTATTGGGAGCTCCTTCTAAATTATGTGATATTGTTGCTCCAAGTAAAAAGGGACTTGAAAAAATTTCAAAGACTACTCTGCTATGCCTGTATTCAGTTATTTTTCCTTTCTTCCAACAAAGAAATTTTAAGAAATTTTGGTCACTTTTTTCTAAGCTGATCTGTAAAAGCTAGATGTCAGCTATGATACCTAATGGGTCTATCCAGGAGAAAACGTCCAATTTTGGTAAAAAGTAAAAACATTATTTTTCATAACTAACTAAACTAAAATTATAAGAAAAGCATTGAAGTTTATGTTTTGGACAGTAAAGTTGTCGACAGAAGTTGTTTATATAAGATATTGCTCTATAAAGTTAAGATGGAAATGTATGAGAAAATTTCCTAAAAATGTTGCAACTTGTATGACTTCTAAGAGCTTATATTTAGCTCATCTTGGGAATGTTGTTTTCTTTAACAATTTCATAATACCATTGTCTTTAGTTAAGCAATATGCATTTCTGGTTTAAAGAGCAATATTTAAGAAAAACAATATCCTGAAATTAGCTCTCCCTCATTGTCCGGATACTAACGAAATTGTAGAAATGTTTCAAGAATATCCTGGAAAATATGGACATTTGATTGCAGCTTCTAAAACTGCTAATCCTATGTCTTCTTAAGAGATGGCAGTAGCTATCATGTTTGTAGTATGTTTCATAACCAACCAATTGCAATTCTTATTGTGTCCAGATACTAACGTTTTTGCAGCCATTTTGCTTTAACCTCTGGTTATACACAAAGCTTGTTCTCTTACAGCTGTTATTTTTCTTAAAGAGTGTGGGTTGTACACAACAATTAAGTGTTGGTAAGTTAATTTTAATTATAACTGTACATATTATATTTTGGAGTACAACTAATTTACAAATAAATTATTTATAAATAATTTATAAATAATTATTACTTCCAATGTTGCTGTATGTCCAGGCATTGCAGCATGGTGAAAACAAATGCAGAGAGACAGAAGCAGGACATGAAAATACATAAGAATGATGCTGATTATAAGCTCAAGCAGAAAACGATGAGGAAATATAGGGAAAAAAGGAAAAGTGCAGAAACATCAACAGAACGTGGTCTGCGAAGAGCTAAGGATGCAGAGAGGAAAAGGCTCAGTTGGGCTGCTAAAAAGGAAACTGTTTTATCTAACAAGTTCAACAAAATCTCTCCTGCTGCAGTGGGAAAGGCTTTGAAAAAGGCAAGCAAAGCAATGCCTAAGAGTCCAGGAAAAAAAGTTGTTGTTGTTAGCTAATGCTGGATTTCTGACAATGAAGTCATTAATCCTCTTGCTCTCCAATATTTTTCACTGATGATACCCAGGAAAAAAAGCAGATGATGTTAAAAAGTTGGCTGAAATGTGTGGAGTTAAAGTGATTGAAGGTCCAAGTGAAATAGTTAGAGACAAACTGTGTGATGAGAATATTAAGACTGTTGTTGAGTTTTATAACAATGATGAAATAAATCGAGTTGACTCTGGTAAGAAGACTGCTTGTGTTAAGAGTTTGGGCAGTAGCACCAAAGACATTGTGGCCCGACGACACATGCTCTTTACAATTACTGAAGCATATAATTTATTCAGGGAACAGCATGCAGAGGTGAAGATTAGTTGCAGTAAATTTGCAGAGCTACGTCCTGTGCATGTAAAACCATACTGTGACATATCACACAATGTATGTTTGTGTCGGTACCATGAGAACTTTGAAAATTTGCAATCACTGCTTTCCAATTACTTTCCTAGTTTTGGAACTTTCAGTGTCCAGTTCATTCAACACACTGTTTGTGATCCAAGTGACAAGAACTGTTTGACCTATAATAGTGACATTTGCAAATTAAAGATTACCACTCTGTTTGAGGACTGTCAGAATGATGAACAGTGCAGTCTTATAGTACAGTACCGCCAGTGAAAAATAGTAGACAAGAGATTTGAGTACATTTTAGTGGAAGAAGGGCTGAGTGATGTGCTGGATGAACTTAGTGAACAACTGCCATTTTTTAAGGTTCATGTATTTAATCAAGAACAGTCACAAAAATGTTTCAAATCTGCGAAGATGTCACCTGAAAATGTTAAGATCCAAATAGATTTTGTTGAAAACTATTCTTGTAACTACCAGGATGAAATACAGTCAAATCCCCAGGTATCATTATTCACTGCTGTGATGTGGTATGGGATACATACAGGTGACAGTTATGTTGTAGTTTCTGACAACATTTCACATGCTCGGTATTGTGCTGACACATTTCTCCGTGCTGTACTAACAGATCATCAAAACAAAAAATCCATCGATGAAGTATTTACATGTATTCTCAGACGGAGCTGCATCGCAGTTTAAACAGAAATATAATTTTGCAAATGTCACCCTCTTAAAACAAAATTTGAATTTGGAAAGTCTTAAGTGGACATTTTTTTGCTTCATCCCATGGTAAAGGGGCATTGGTGCAGTAGCAAAACGCCATGCATGGAATAGTGTACAATCAAAGATAACAGTCATCTGTAATGCTGATACATTCCGTGATTGCTGCCAATAACTGAACATCACTGCAATTTCTGTCCCAGCAAACAAAATTGAATCTGCAAAGAAGGAACTTGAAGAAAAATGGGAAGGTGTGATTGCACTTAAGGGCACACAAAAAATCCACCAGATCATGGCACTTTCTCCATATGTTGTTGGATATAAGCTGTATGCATTGGACTTGGAGGAAAACATAATGGTTGCTAACATGAGAAGTTTGAAATAAGTGCAAACAGTGAATGACAATAACAGCCAAATCAAACTCTTCATTTTGCAAGAAAAGTCATTATTATAATTATTATCATTATTGTTAGTGTTAGTGTTGTTGTTATTGTTGTTGTTAGGCTAGGTTTTGTTTAATAACTGTGCCTCTGTGGTATGTAGTGCACTTTTGTGTGGTTTCTCAATGTTTTAAATCATTTTCTGAGGCAGGTAATATCAAGATGGATCATTTACTTCAGTGGGGAATATTTGCCCAGATACTAACGTCCTAATACTAACGCACCTCTTTGTGTTTATTAAATGTTCCATTATAATACCAATGTTGTAGTATAAATGAATATAATCCATTACAAAACAAAAGTTTCGTATAAGGTTATTAAATGATCAAACGGTCAATATGTTATTAAACTGAGGAGAAATACCATTTATATTTACTCACATTTTTTATACCTCGTTTCCTCGTCCAGATACTAACACAAACCTTACAGATGTATATATTTTATATAATCTGATAAAATGCTAATGAAGCAATGTAAACTGAAGATTGCGAAGGTAACCAATTTGTTCACACCAGAAACTTGACTCCTAAGTTCATATCTAGTGACTTAATTAAGGTTTTATTACTGAGAAATCTAAGAAACCTCCGGATACTAACACTGGACAGACCCCTATCTGGTATTTCCTGAATTGAATCAGAATCTGGGTAATCTTTTCTATTAGATCTGGACCTGTTTCAACACAATTATTTAAGGAATTGCCATGCTTGTCCTTTGCAGATGCATCAAACACTGGCCTGATCTTTATAGTTAAAATGGATTCCTTAATCACTGCTTGATAAGGTAATTAGTGACGCTAAGTTGCCGTGCTGCTAATGGACGAGGGTTGTAGATCTTTCAATTATCCCGCGTTGGATGTGTCCATTGGATGCTGTGAGATGTTACTGAATACCAGCACTACATTAATAAAGATGGCACTTATAAAGAAAATGCAGTCCCCCTCCCTGCGTCATTACCTTGACTTCGCTCCATAGAAGCATGGGTTCTAAAGTTCTCAGGGTATTTGTGAGTGTTAAAGGAAAAGTCCAAACTTCATTTTATGTATATTTATTTGCCAAATTCTTCATTCTTAATTTTGAGAGGAGCTGACCACAGCTAACTGCCAAAAACTGTTTAACATCTTAAAAAATCCCTTACTCCATGTTCTGGCTGGCAACTGTCTACTCATGCTATAACTCGCACATCCCCCTGGATTCAAATTTGTACGTTGATCATGTGAAGCCTATCTGACAACCTCGTGGTAAATACGCGGTCATTACTTGCGTAAGCTGAATTTTTGTTTCAGTAGTGATTCCCTTCATTGCTACTGGGTGCATGCTCGATTATGCCATCATCTAACCAATGAAGAAGTACTGCATCATGATCTTCATACCTATTCATGGCTTCCAAATTCTTTGTAGTTTTGATTAGCCTCATCTGCACCATCATCTTGTTGCTGTCTAACTGAGGGTGACCTTCTTTGAATGGAAGCCGAACTTCATATCTTCCATCTTCTCAAAACTTGACAGTTTGCTTGAATAATACTAAAGTTTCTTTTGCTAGATTCTCTTGTGTTTTCACTTCAGCTGGATCTCTGATAACTAGCGTTTCAACTCGCCACAAATCTGGAATATCCAAACCATTTAAACAGCTGATAGTACTGGCTGTAGCTAAGTTAGTGCTCACTGTTCTCTGCCTCATTAGAGCCCAACCAAGCTTAGTTTTCACTGCAGACATATCTTCATCCAGTTGCACAATCCTTTCTGTCACAACCTAGCTAAGACTTCCGCTCCCAAAAGAATCTTCACTTCTGGTATATCATGGCCCACATCAGACAAAGTTATGTTGTTTATCTTCAGTAGTGGACAACAATCTTGAGTTTCCAACTGTGGAACATAAGAGCATATCTTGTCTTCGTCTAACAATGAAACTGTGCATTTAAATTTTTCATTAAGGCTATGCAACAGAACCTGGTACATACCATGCACTTCCTGAGCAGTCTTCACCCTTCCAAAGGGATAATGCTGATTTTTTCCTCATTTATTTTCTTCAATTCTAATTTATGCAGACTGTCCTTGGTAATGTAGGATCTCTGGGAAATATATTACACAGTGTACTGTACACTGACGGATCAAATGCACACTCTGATAAAAGTGTACAGGATTGATGTTTTCACAGAAACAAGGCTGATAAAGCATAATTACATTATTATTCTGAAACAAGCCACTGTAGACTATGGTTCTCTCATACCAAAATACTATCACTCAGAACTCTGCATCTGTCTGCTAGCACCTTTAGATAGTAGCATATTGTAGCTGCACTAACAAGTGCTCGAGTTACGTGAATGGTGTAGCTGCAGTATGTAATATGTGTCTCTTGGAGTAAGTGGATTATTGTGTAAACTGTGTGCAGTGATGTCATGAAGAGAGTTAATCCTATTCAAGATGTTCTCAGGCTTCAAGCCAGGTGTAGTGATGAAGAGCTATTGACGTTTCAGGAATGTACATCTCTTCCATCATCAGGATGATGAATGACTAGCAAGAGTGAAGGGACCAGTATATGTACTGTCTGATAGTACATACTGAGTAGAAAACACCCAGTCTAAGATGGAGGTGGTTCAACACTCTGTTGGAATCTATGTTTTCTGAGCCGGTTGATTTCCAACTTTAAGGCTGGTTTCCAGGAGGGACTAAGCTGCAATCCAGCGTCCCGGTTCAGTGAGCTCTTCTTGGAGGAGATGGACAGAGCCTCCTTAACCCTATTTTTGCAGAAACCGCTACATTTTGCCACAATGGTCATTTCTTTTAAGTTAGCTCTGTGGACTTTTTCAAAGCAGTGCTCTGCCAGCCCTGACTTGTCAGGCTGCATTAAGCATATGAACCGTTCATGCTTCTTGACTCTGGTGGAAATGGTCCTGCCAGTTTGCCCTATGTAAAGCATCCTGCATTCACAGGGTATACAGTATAATACCCCTGGTACATTAAGGTCCAGTTTGTCCTTTATCAGTCTCACCAGGTGTTTGATCTTCAAAGGCGGTTTGTGGATGGTTCTGGTGTTATGTTTTGTGAGAATTCTACTGATTCTGCAGGATAGATTGCCAGTATATGGGATGCAGTAAGTGGCAGTTGGCTTGTCTGGTGTTTGCTGAGATTGTGGTTTTCCTCTCTTGGCCTTAGAGATTGAGGCTTCAATATTGCCTAAGAAGCAGCCATTTTAGTGGAAAGTGTGCCTCAGGTGCTGTAGTTCTTACTTTAGGTGGCTGGGATTGGAGACAGACACTCTGTGGGTCAGAGTGTTGAGAACTCTCACCCATTGTGATATATGATGGAAACTACGAGCATTCAAATAGAGGTCAGAGTGTGTTGGTTTACGGTACACTGCATGACCTGGGGTACCTTTGTTGTTTCTGGAGACCAGAATATCCAAAAATGACAGAGTTCCAGTGGACTTTAATGTACCAGGAGTATACACATCCCCTGTGAATGCAGGAAGCCGTACATAGGCCAAACCGGCAGGACCATTTCCACCAGAGTCAAGGAGCACGAATAGTCCATATGCTTAATGCAGTCTGACAAGTCAGGGCTGGCAGAACACTGCTTTGAAAAAGACCACAGACCTAGCTTCAAAGAAATGATCATTGTGGCAAAATGTAGTGGTTTCTGGGAATTAAGGGTTAAGGAGGCTCTGTCCATCTTCTCCGAGAAGAGCACACTGAACTGGGGCATTGGATTGCAGTTTAGTCCCTCCTGAAAACCAGGTTTAAAGCTGGAAATCAACTGGCTCAGAAAACACAGATTCCAATAGAGCATTGAACCACCTACACATTAGACTGGGTGTTTTCTACTCGGTACATACTAGCGGACAGTACATATACTGGTCCCTTCACTCTTGCTAGTCATTCATTATCCTGATGATGGGAGGGATGTACACTCCTGAAATGTCGATGGCTCTTCATCACTACACCTGACTTGAAGCCCAAGAACACCTTGAATATGTTCGTTGCCAGGAAAGCTTCAAATCATACCTTAGAGTTGATGCTATGAATGTGGTCCAAATATTAGGGATAAAGTTGCAACATGCTGAATATGGAAATGATATATATTAATTTTGAAGGACAGGAGGAATTTGAACCTGAAGGTGGCTGTTCAAGCAGTACATGATGTTCATCTCCAAAGCAACAGGAACAGTCAAGTCAAAGTGAATACGAACTCTCTCCACCCAAAAGGTTGAGGCCTAGTGTATTAGAAGATATTGATGACAGCATACTAGAGAACATTTATGAAGACTATTACAGTCGTACCTTCAATTCCTATAGCAAACTAATGAAGTGTTATAAGTGCATTAAAAGTAAATCAATTGCAGATTAATTCTAAATTATGTGTCTAGCAAATGACAAGCAGGAGCTCACTTCAAAGGAAACAGACTGTTGCAATTACAAACTATAAAAGAGCATACAATATCACAATTTGATGGTGCAAGGATGTATGAATTTACAGTTGACTATTGGCATCTGCAAATGTGGGGAGTACAAGCAGCTAAAATGGTTGACTTAGACTATATCAAAGTTTTGGTTTCCCCTATCAACTGTCTTTAAGGGTGAACAGGGCATATTACTACATTTGTCACATGCAAGGGCATAGAAAATGATAATAGTGTAGATCAGAGGGCACAGCAATTTGTGGAGGAAATGAACATGTTTATAGCAGAGGAGTATGTGGAGAAAGGTGGTTTTTGGAACAGTAACCAGAGTAAATTGACCGCCTCCATAGCGCAGTTGGTAGCGCACTTGCCTGTGGCGCGGAGGACCCGGGTTCGATCCTCGGTACCAGCATGGGGATTTTATCCCCTCTGGGAGGTCTGGCACGGGGTGCACTCAGCCTCGTTAGGTCCCAGGGGGACCAATTGAGGAGCTACTTGATGGAGAAGTAGCGGCCCCAGGTCTAGAAGACCGCATAACTGGCCGGGAGGGCTCGGGGCACTGACCACGTCCCACCCTCCAGTACTGCACCTCACCAATGACGCCTGTAGTGGCCAGAGGTGGGGAACGAAGTGGCTGGGTGGTAGGCCTTGTCCCCTTGTGGGCTGTCGCGCCGGGGTTTAGGTTTAGTTTAACCAGAGTAAATTCCAGCGTGCAATGTCATCATCAGCACTGTTGTACACAGGAGAGAAAACTACAGCTAGTATTGCAGTCTGTACATAGCTCTAGCCACAGCTCCACAATTGATGTGGACAGACTAGCAAACAAGTTGTACATTTGTTTTCAAGAGACACAAGACATTTTCAGCCGAATTTTTTCAAACAAACTATCCATGAAACATTCAAAGGAGGTCAGCAAATGTGTAAAAATGACTAAACAACACATGCAATGTTTTCTAACTTTAATCTTTGGTGAACATGTAGTAAGTGAAAAGAGTCAATTGCTGTACAATTCCTGGTCAAGTCATACAGATCATACACTTCTAGATGCAAGTTTTCCAAACAAAGATGTTATGCTGAAGATGCTGCCACCAAAAGCAACAAAATTATAATGTGTCAAACCACAAGTGAATATATATGATCATCAAACTTCACTCTATGATTTAAAATCAATTTGCTGCACCAAAGTATAAGCGTATGTTGTAATATGTCTGGCAAAAGGCAGGTTATGACACTTGACATACCCATATCATCATTTGTAAATTAATTAACGTGGTTTTATATGTTAGACTGTGTGAAGTGAGTGAGGAAGGGAATGCAGTTTAAGGGCCTGTTGACAACAAAGATATCTGGGCCTGGGGGAGTGTGAATTTGAAAGTAATATGGAATGTGATAACGTGGCTTTAGTGAGGTGTGCATTTTGTTCTCTCCCACTTTGTTTTAGCTACTTCAGCAAAATCCCACACTTATATTGAGGACTAATATAAGCACTATCAGATGTGCAGTACATGTGTGTTTTGCACTATTATAAGTACTTTAAGGCAATGTATCTGTGAAAATTAAAAAATCCACAGTTTTCTTCTGATTTCTTTGAATTTTTTCCCACACACTCAGAAAATAAAGTAAACAGCATACACAAAATTTCAAAGTCATGTCAAACCATTGTTAAATTATTAATATAGTTATTAATAATGAACCATTTTTTGATATGCTCATATGAAATGACCCTTGGACCCTACATTTTATTGTATTGCTCCTAAATTTTTAATTTGAGTTCAGTATACAAATATAAAGAAATTGTCATACAAAAATTGCTCAGATCTAATTAGTTCAAGAGAAAAAAAAATTGTGGTATACTATTAAGCAATATTTTCAATTTTTTCAGTATGAGTTATGAAAAAGATTTCATTTTAGCTCAGCTATTTAATATTTTTTAACTAACACACAACAAATTTTAATACCTTAATCTCTGAAGATCCCCTGAAGATTTAGAGCTAAAAAGCTATAAACTAGGGCCTAAGAAGCATTTTGAATTGTGAAAAATGCTGAAAAAAGAAAGAACTGAGAAAAATGAATTTTAAGGGGAGGCATCTGTGAAAATGACAAAAATCCACAATTTTTGTCAGAATGATGTGAAAGTTTGTATGTATGTGTGCCAAAGCATAAATAGAAGGTTTACCTAATTTTACTTTTCTATGTAAGATAGTTTTTGCAAAAAAAATTTTTTATTCGTTTTTTTGCTGCAATTTTAGGGTAGTATAGCAAACACTTCTTATAAAATATTATTTGTTCAAAGTAAACTAAACTCTGGCCATATGTTCCCCTAGATTATGTCTACAAAACCTGGTATTTTTGTTTGGCTATGTCAAACAGTTTTGGAGAAAAAAATATTGAATACCTCAATGTCCATTTTTTTTCAAATTATTAATAATTTTCAAAATAAAAATTCGATAACAATTAAACTTCTCCATCTAGAGCATTTAAAATACCAAGTTTTATGAAGCAACTATCTAAAAACATGTGTGAAAAATTTAAAAGAAATCTATTAAGAACTGTATGAGAAGATTCATTTTGAAGATTGAAAAATGTGAAAAAATAGAAAGCAGAGAAAAATGACTTTAAAGTTTTAAGTATATGACAACATACATACGCCATGGGCATTTAAATCATGGCATAACGACCTTTTAAATGGTGATGAGGAGTAAACGACGGTAGATTCTGAAAGTACAAGGTACAGACATAATTTTAAAGCAAAAAATGAAAAATCGCATTTTTCGTCATTTTTGTCCAAATTTCATCGATGCCTCCCCTTAAAGTTTAATAGTATGTCTTTGTTCCTAAAGTAAGAACAAATTAGAAACTAAAAATTTCACTTATCTTAGTAATGTTTCTAATTTGTTCTTACTTTAGAATCTTGTTGCTTCACTGTTAATAGTTTCAATTTTTTCTTATGTCTTTCTTCTTTACCAAAATCCAATCCACTTAAAATTCCCCACCACCATATGTGGGACTCTCTGTTGCTTTCTTCTTGGTCTCAGTAGCATTTTTTTTGAGATGTTTAAGCTTGCTTGGTTGTTTCTTATTATGAAAACTTTCCTTTCACCTTCGCATTGTTCACAAAATTTAGAAAGTTATTGTTCCTAGCTAACCTCTACACTATGCACTTTTGTAAATTTATACACAAAATTCATAAAATATCTGCTTGTTACAGCTCTACTATAGACAATCAAATAACTTGAAACCTATTAACTACCTAAAAAATGTCTTATAACTGGAACACTGAAATAACCTGGCAAGATTATAGAATTACAGAACACTGGCTGCATTTCTCTGTTTGGAAGCAAATCATGTCAGATTTGCAAATATAGAATTCATTTCAGCACAGCCAACTTACAACCTTTCTGGAGCAAAATTCCCTGCAAGAGAACAAAATCAGAGCCAGTGAAAACGAAAAATGCATTTCAAAGCTGTAGCGACAAGGTTTAGTGAGGAAGGCTCACCCACACTAACGCATTTGAATACCCTCCAGGAGCTTTAAAAATGGCTGATATTGAGAAAACTAAAGTGCGCCATTAAAGTACAAGGTATAAGCACAATAAAAAATGCAAAATGTAAATGTCAAAATTTTCTGCAATTTTCACCAAATTTCACCGGTACATTGCCTTAAGCAAAGGGTTTTGGATACTGTTGATTAAAAATGTAATGATACACTGATGTCATTGAATTATGTATAACTTTCCTCCTATGGTACTGATATCTTGTTACTTCATTTCTCTCTGCTAAAATGTCATAGAGTGCAACATGTTGCATGGAAATGACACAGATCATTGTTTTAGTAATCATCAATTGTTATTCTGAGCATGTTCTCATGCAATTCTGAGCACTCAGGTCAAAGTTGTTCTTTGTCAGAATGTATAGCTGAACAACCTTTGAAAGTTTGTCTGAGGAGTTCTGATTTATCCTGTGTATGCATCTCTAAATATGCAAGTAAGTGTATGGTTTCTAATAGCTATCCCTCTTGCACACTTTAATTTAAAATTAAGGACAGTGGTTCGAAACTTTTTCAGCTAGTCACTCTGCAATTTCCAGGCTCTGCTATAATTTACTTTTTCTTAGAAAAACTGTTATTTGAGAATGATTGAAAGAAAAACTGATGTTCTCAGAATGGAAAATAGTACAGCACCAGTTTTAACAGAAATCACAGGACGTTTTGCTAAAATATTGCATGCACACACCAAAATCAGGATGTACCATAAAGCCTTCCTAGGAATGCCACACAGTTATTAGCTGCTCTGCTGGCTGTGCTACTGGATCATCTCTGCAACTATTTTTATTATCTTAATATTTAGAGATATAAGAATATACATATATACAAAGTGTTATGTTTTGTTTCAGAGCAGGAGAAGTTTACCAGGCGCATGTCATCTGTCTGCTGAACAACAGCCAATCATCTGAATGTAAGCTTGCATCAAAGGTAGAACAACCACTTTCTATTATTCTTGAAAATATATGCAAATGTGTTATGGCTATTGTTCATATTTTGGGAAGTTTCGAGAAACTTTTCATTGACTTGTATACAATCTGAGAGAATAAAACTACATATATTATGTAAAGTTGCATACTTTTTAAGCACCTGTAATTCTGCTTTAAATTGTGTTCTCTAAAAGCTTTCAAAAAATGAACATAAGTTCAGAAGGAAATCATAGCTTTTCCTCTCCAAAAATATGTGATGCATCAGGACAGTTCATTCTAATTAACAACCTCAGTTATTTAAATCACTATTGAAGGGTACATTATTGAATGTATTATTATCATTGGGTTTGTTCACTTTTTCTGATGCCATGAACAAAGAATAAAAACTGCCAGGAATTATCAGGATCCATAATATGTTGTTAGCTAATGCTGGATTTCTGACAATGAAGTCATTAATCCTCTTGCTCTCCAATATTTTTCACTGATGATATTGAAGAGAGCAATAGCAGTAATGGTAACCGTTTTTTAGAGAGCACCATATGTTTACGTTTTGGCGGTCACATCGCTCTCTCACAACCCCCAGAATGTCTGGAGGACCACACCTGTCGTTGGCTTACGGGTCTCACCGACCTGACCAGGAGAGTTATCAAAATAAATTCACCGACCATATCCTCTGATTACCAATCAGAGTACGTATTACATGCCATGATAGGTCAGCATGTGAAGGGTTAATATTTTATAGAGAAATTAGAGAAATGGAGAGATTGGAAAAATAAAGACTCCCTAGCCCTCGGGAACCCTAATAGCATCGGGGTTGGAAGAGAACAAGAGATGACCAAGGTAAGGTCAGATAGAAAAGTTACAGTGAGGAGCAAAACACCAGTAAGTGGAAGTAATGTTCTGCTCAGCTTGGGTACCTTGTGGTCCCCATTCACATATCCCCTAGACGGAGACCCCTGAGTCAGTATTAGGAAATATATACGTAGTACTTCACAACATTTTGTCTCTTGGTTTAGAAGATATTTCAAGAAACAGTCAAAAAAATAATCACACACTTTTACCAAACTTCCCATTAGTTAAATACCAACAATAAATATGTCTTTTCATTATATCAGTTTACTTTTTCAAGTCTACCTGAATGAATGGTATTTTACCATCATGCTATATGCTGAAGAATGTTGAAGGTCACCCCTGTTTGTGTTCCTGGACATGTTGGTATTAGAGATAATAAGATGGTGGGTACCTGCACTTATGGACTCAACTTTACTGGACCTGAGCCATTTTGTGATGTCTTCCAGAAGTGTCAAGTACAAGGTAACCCAGCTAATTGTGACGGCTCATCTTGAGTTATGGAGTAAACAAACTACCTTGCCAGGCCGTGACCAGAGATTCTAACTACGAGTAGATCTATACTACAACACTTTGTGCACACATCTCTACATAATGGGAGTTACTCAAGATCCTTTGTGCTGGAAATGTGGAAGGGAAAATAGACACTTTTTATGCTTTCTTCATAAAGTACAGCCATGATCGCTGGAGCGTGTCTTTGGCACTGTGCCACCCAGATGGTCACAGATTTGAGTCCTGCCTCAGACATGGTGTTTGGGTGTATGTAAATGTGCATGTATGTGACAGAATAAGAGGATAAAGCAACAAAGAACAAAAATGAAAAAAAAAATAAAAATAAAAAACAAGTAAGAGCGAGTCTGAGTGTATTGAAGCACAGCCATGCTCTGCTATTTTTGTATTTGAAAAGAAAGGAGGAGAAGTAATGCTATTATGAGTATGTAGTGTTAATATGGTCAGACAAGGTCATTCTTCTCCAGATTATACCTGAAGATACTAATGACGACGGTGATGAATAGTCTAAATATTAGGAGTGTTCCCTGAGTGCAGGAGCCAATTTAAGCTCTAGAAATTTCTAATACCTATATATTTCTATTTCTATTCTATTCTCAATTTCTATTACCACAAAGCATATATGATGACAGCATTTTTATGATTATTACATAAATAATCAATGTGCTACTGTGTGGAAAAATAAAAGCACCACAGAAATATTGCTGAGATTTTAAATCCAGTATTCTGGAGTTTAGTTTAATTTTAATAATGAATAACAAGACTAGTATAGTTGCTACAAAGTTTAGGAAAGGTGCAAGGGATATGCCATTTTGAAAGGAATGATAAAAGTTGCCATTATTCATCCCTGACCACACAGATTATGAGTTATTTTGATTGCAGCACACGTTTCATGGAAAAAAGACGCATCCACACTTATAGCTTCGAACAAAAAACTGACATGACATTAAGCTTGTTCAAAGTTAGGTTTTATAACTTCTTATGAAGTAGTAGCATACCATTTGTACCTTTTCTAAATGTTGCGAGAAATATAGGCATGTCAGTACTCTAAATAGTGTATTAGGTTTATTACTTACATTTTTGTTTCATTTATTGCTTTATTATATCACAAAATGCATTAGTTAGAATAATAATCTAATAAAAGAATTTATTTCCTTAAGAAAATTCACTTTTATGTTTTCTCATTTATACATTATTTTAGCCCCTCTAAACATGCAGCTGAGATTATATGTTATTTGTTTTAATGGTAACTCTCACACTCTTAATTTGAGAGGTGCCAAGGCAACCCTAGCATTTCCTAGGCCCAAAATGTTTGAAAAGCTGCAATACATAGCAATAAATATAAACTAAAAAGCATTATTGGATTGCAATTAGCAACAGTGATCCAAATCACAAGCTGAGATCTTTGTCATTTTATAGACCTTCTCCCTATTAAAGCAGCTTAAAAGTGTCATTAGATGGCAGCACATTAGAGCTATTGCTTGGGTATTTTTTGCTAAACTAGAATAGACTTGTCTGGAACCAGTGAGGTGCTAATCTGGCTTTTTCTGTTTTGGCGCTTGGATCACTGTTGCTAATCACGATCCAATTATTTCCTTTAGCCATGCTGTAGATAATTAAGAATATCTTTAACTCATTTAAGATCAAAAAATAAATATACAGTTTACAATCAAACTCCAATATGACAAGCATGAACACAAACCATCAGATCACACATGAAATGTTCAGAATGGTAGTGTATAAACATGGTAATAGCATTATAGCCACTGTCCTGGATTCCATTATGATTATATTCCCCTTTTAATGATAATAAATATTAAATATACATACTAGCAGTTTAAGATTCATTCTGTAAGCTATTTACACTGAGTAAAGGAAATAACTACAGCTATAAATAATAGCAAATAGTGACAGTCTCTTCTGTGTGACTACAGAAAAACAATAATATGTTGTTGTTGTTGTTTTCTAGTGCCTTGCATCTGGCAATGAAGCCATTAGCATTCGTGCTTTCCAATACTTTTGAACTGTAGTTTCTTCTGATCTTAATGCTTCCCAGGTCTTCAAATGGTATTCGTTCATTTCTGCTGGATCATTACACAGGACACATATTGGTGAGGCTGAGATACCTATTCTGTAGAGATGACTTGCTAAGCAGTCGTGATTTGTCAGTAGTCGGAAGGCTGCAATCACTGTTTTCCTTGGTCTCTGGGGGATTATATCTGGGTTGGAAAGTAGTGTAATCCATTTTTTATCTTTGGCATTTGTTTCTATTTCTTGTAGGTATGAATGAGAAAATGTTTTAATGATCAAGAGTTTTATTGAGGAATATGAGAAATTGAATTTAGACTTTTGTTTTATTGTTGTGCCTTTCTTTGCAAGTGAGTCTAAAGCTTCATTCCACATGTCTCCACAGTGTGCTGGAATCCATTGGAGATGAACAGCCTTATTAACTTTTTGGAGTTGTGTTAACATTTTGTAGCATTTTGTAATTTTTGTTGACTTCTTTGTAGTATTTGAACATATTCCCTGAATTGCAGCTTTAGAATCTGAAAGAATTACTGCCTTGTTAAATTTATTTAAGGGAAGATTTAATAATTGTCGGAGAGCAATGTGTATAGCCTCTATTTCTCCATCATAATTTGTTGTATCTCTGCCAACAGAATGAGAAAAGGAAAAATATGAACACGTAACTCCAGCTCCAGTAAGGTTTTCCTTGGAGGATCCATCAGTATATATGTGCAGCCATTCTTCTGTGGGATACCTAGTATTGATTGTTTCCAGAGCTAGAAGTTTTTGTATTTCTTTTGGTGTGTCTGATTTACTTATTTCCTCTATTAATTCCAAACTAAAGGTAGGTTGCAATAATTCCAATGGATTTTCTCTTATAAGTAGATTTTCTCTGGTGTTAGGAATGTTCAATTTGGATTTAATCTGTGTTACCTTTTCTAGGAAACTACTATGAGTTTTAAGGATTGAAGGGGGGAGGTTCTCTTCTGTCCATTTAGAGTTTGGCAGTCGTAACATTTTCTCGTGTTGGAGCAATGCTTGTTCATCTATTTTTGTTGTTATTGATGGGATCCGTGTTAAGGCAAGCATGGCATCAATAGGTGTGGATTTAACTGCTCCAGTGATTAGGCGAAGAGCCTGCTTTTGTATTTGTTCAAGTTTATTGATGTTAGCATTTGCTGCTGTTATTAAAGCTTCAGAACAGTTCAGGATCCATAATATCTAATCTTCCAATACTGTACTGTAATCACTTCCAAAATATCAGTTGGTTCAAAACATCAAATAGATTAAGTGTCTGAAAACAGAGTAAGTATAATAAATTTGCACTTAAATGTTCATTGGTCGTAAAAACAATATTGCAATATTCCAAGTGACTCAACAAGGAAGGATTGCTTTGAGAAGCTTGTGTTCTAGAATTCCAACAGTTGCATACAGATCTGGCTGTTAGTGATCAGCGGAACACTGTCAGGGCACAAATGACATGATGAATGAGTTGTGAGTATCAGAAACATAAGAACCTTGAAGTGTTTGAACTAGCAAGCATTAAAAAGAATGCTAATTTATGCTACATTCAAGAAAACAGTTTGCTTTGGGCATCTTTGTTCATTGACTATAAGTAACAGCAATTCTTGCCTGGAAGAAATCTTAAATGAGATCAACAAATTTCTTATATCTATTTGAGCTATCTTCCCCTAAGGACTGTCACTTTACCACAATGGGGAGGTTAGCTGTTTCAGCAATCCCTTCATTAATGATGAAGGGCTAGAGACCAAAAAAGAACAGTCTGTTTCTGCCTAGTGTGGGCCTAAAATAAACAATTACAATTACTGAAATAAGTACATCACCAATATTCATCAAGTTGAATATCTGTATAGTTCAAATGTGTAAACTAAATAAACCTGTGGCACAACAGCCCTTTCCAAGCTGAGGCTTATTGTCTGTCTCCCCGACCTCTGCCTACCACAGGTGCTATGAGAGGGGTGCAGTACTAGAGGTTGGGATGTGGTCAATGCCCCATTCCCGCGTGGCTGGTATAATTATATGATCTTCATGACCAAGGGCTACACATCTTTATCAAGTAGCTCCTCAACTGGCTCTTGTGGACCTAATGAGATGGAGTGCACAACATTCTCTCGCAAGAGAAAATCCACATTCCTAGTACTTGGATCTCCTGCTTGGTAAGCAGTAGTGCTAGCACCATACTAAGGGAAGATGGCCAATGGAATGGTTAGGTATCTTGAATATTTCTTACGTTTTAAACATTTAACTAACATTCAAATATTTTAAATGTTTTAAAGAAGTCAGAGAAGGATGGAAGAGGGAACTTTGAAAAGGAGCTTTTAGGAGTAAATCTCTTCAGGTATTTAAATGCCTCATAATGAAATTCTCCTTCATTTTAGCATCAGAAAGCCAGTTCATTAATAAAATAAATGGCCTGTGAAATTACTAACTGCAAAATATATAGATTTTTCAAGTTTTTGCAGAAAATGAATCCTGTATGTTATGAGGAAACTTCGTGTAAATTTGAGGGAAGCTCAGCAATCTTATGGGAACCTTGGGAAGTTAAAATTTTATATGCTAATGCCTCATGACAAAGGTGGCTACAAATAATAATGCTGTAATTATTTTTAATATTCTATCTTTATGGTATGAAAATAATGGGAGTCTTAAAATCTGCTATAGCATTTAAATAATATACTGATATAATATAACATCTAGGCAATATAATAATATAGTAATATAATAAACATAAATATATATAAATAAAACTATATTTACACATATTTTGGAAGATAGATTTGAAAACTATTTTATAAAATAGTTCATAACAGTTAAAGTAATCAAAAGGCATAATTATAATCTTGAGAACAAAATCTTCAACCTGCTGCATGGAAAAACCCCAACTTTGGTTGGATACTATAATTTGACTGGGTGTGCAAAAGCATTTAAGTCAAAAAACGTCATAATGAGAAAAACTAAATTAAAGATTAAAATCAATTTCTCAAATCCTCAAAAGCCTACACATTTTGTAAAAAAAAATATTCGATGGTTAATACTGTAAATATCAAAATAGAGTTGCTTTAATTCCTGTAAATCTTCATCTCTTATATAAGGATTATCTGAAGGGTTGGAGGGTCCATGCATCACAGTACATTTTGACATATACACTTCCACACAAATGTTATAATAATGGTGTCAGTGGAAGGTTTATTGTTTGCCCCTAGAATATACAATAAAATTGTGTTTTTAAATATGTAAGCAATTCTTATAATTCCTATGGGGATAAAATGCCACCATATTTATATAGAATTCACATTTGGAAGAACTTGAGAAAATGACACAATAAAATATTACAAGGATAAGGATAATGAGGAAAGACATATCATTATGGCAATAATACAACCACAACATGTATATGTTTTTATGGTTGAAATAAATAAATAAATAAATAACCCAAGGCGCACAGCCCTTACGGCCTTGTCACTGCGTCTGCCACCTCTAACTACCACAGGCGTCAAGAGTGCGGTGCAGTACTTGTGCTCTGCACCAAAGTCCCTCCCGGCCGGTTATGCAATCAGGGCAACAACTTTTCAATCAAGTAGCTCCTCAATTGGCCTCTCAGGGACCTAATGAGGCTGAGTGCACCCTGTGCCAGATCTCCCAGTGGAAGAAAATCCCCACGCTGGTGCCGGGAATCGAACCTTGGTCTTTTGCTTGTTAGGCAGAAGTGCTACCACCGCACTAGGGAGACAACCCCGATATCACTATAGTATTTGAAAATAATACCTTATAGTCGCATAGTAAATATTATATTTTTAGCCTTTTATAAAAGGTTGTTAAAGTTAATGAACTTGGCAAAATATAATATAAACTAAGTAAAGAAACAAGACATTAAATTATTACGACTTTAATGTCATATACTTTCTTTAAATTTCCATGAAATTGTTTTCATCATCCAAAATATGAGTAATAAAAACACATTCTTCATTCAACATCATCATTGGTATTTGGAAGTGTACTAAGAGCACTTTCAGATATTTTCTATGCTCTAGAATTCCCAGAATGTGGCTGAGGTAAATGAAAGTAGGTCCAGCAAGTGCTACTTTTGCTAGATTTACTGCATTTGGACCAGAATACTTCTTAAAGGTTTTATACTTGCAGAAGTATTTCCTCTTCTGAGAAAAGTGGCGAATCTGAAATCATCATCTTTCCCTAAATTGTACTTGAGAAATAATTGCCGAAGGATACTTTTTTGAAAACAGAGCCACTGCATGTCCCTCCAAAGGATCTTTTACCCAGCTATGTCAATCTTTCCTAGCACGAGTTCTTTTCCCAACAATGCTGAAAAGTCATAAAGATCCTCTTTAGACAGTTCACTGACCACAAATGGCTTGTTCTTTCCTGATAAACCAAGGAGTTACATCCATTAGTGAGGATGATGAACTGGAACACAATACTTCCATTTCTTTTTTTCTATGACCGCATAATCTCCATTACTCTCCATGTGTGTATGACCTTGCATTAGGAATTAGTGGTCAGTAGATTGGGGGATTGGGTGTTCCTGAAGTGCAACCATACACATTATGGCAATGTGACTGTTTTTATTTTGTCCTTGGCAGGAATTGGAATACATAAGCTATTTTTTACATGTAGATGAAGTTGTTTAAATTAATTGTAAAGACAAGATCCTATTCATTTGTCCTTCTTAAGGCTTCTTTTGTGCTACATGAAACAGTATGCTTGCTTGTCATCACAGCAGTGAACGTTAAGTTTCAGCTCCATAGCTGTCTTTTATAGAAGGCACTGGAGCTACTGACTCTGGAGTTGGTAAGCATTGTTGTAAGTCGAATGTTATAGCTTTCCTTGTAAGATAATTTCTTGAGAGTGACTTGCCAGGTCAACCTTTTCTAGGGTGCATTTCTTACCCTCAAGCTCTAGTATTTTTTGCCTTCAGAGATCTCTATCTTCAGATTAAGTCGATCAGATGTCTAGTGTGTGTCCAATTTTGGTTTCTGTAGCTCAAGATCAACAACAACAGTTTCGTAGATCCTCCTACCAACATGCTGCCCAGGAATAGCATTTAAATATTCTTTGTATAGGTAGTTAAAGTGACATGAGATACTATATGGTTCCTGTGTTTTTACTGAAATGATATACAGAATTGCAATAATTTATTTTTTAATATGTATTGCTGTCAAGCCAGAGTTAGTTGTCTTGCATTACTCAATCTTCATATTAGTGTAATGAAAATAAATACTCAGTCACCAGATAGGTTTTTCAAAAATTTGGATTTTCTTGAAAATGGTTCTAATGATTTTGATTATTGACACATTATTGACACATGTTTAAGATATTTTTATGACAAATGAAATGTATATTTTGAATTTTCTGGATGGAAAGTCTGTTCCTTCCAGAAATGTTAATACTAGGAAAATTCAAGTAGTTAAGCAATAAAAATGTTTTTTAATAAAAGTTAGTAGTGTGAAGTTGGGTAAGTCATTTAAATTTGTAGTGTATAGCAAGTTAAATCAGCTCTGGTACTGACTTAATCAATTTTGCACTGCTGGTTCAATGGTGTAAAATAGCTAAGCCAAAAGTGAGTGACTTAACTGTCTTTGCACACGCACAACTGATGACTTCATGACATACCTCCTTTTGCACACTCATGTTACTTGGCTTTTATAAGTGATAGACTTAACTGATTAGACACATGGGTAGAGCACACAAAATTACATCAAAGGCTGAGGAGAATTCATTTTCAATATTTTTTGACTTAACCACTTTTGACATCCAGTCGAGATATTAGTAAAATACAATGGTGCAATATATTAAATATGCTCTCTTTATGACTAAAGAATGTGACTTGGGAGATCCTAAAATGAAATAAATGTGATTTAATGTTATGAAAACAGCTAGAGAGCAAACCACATTTTTAAGGTTAATAGTTTTTCAATCATTACCGTTTTAAGTTATGTGTGAGTAAAATACCCATAGTGCAATCATTGTAAGGTTAAAGACCATGTGGGACTGAAACTTTCTTATTGATTCTATCCCTCCTTATTTAAACTATGTGATTCATAAAAGGTGGAATCAGGACTGAAAAATTCAATACCATAGCTGGGATTTTAACCACAAATCTTGTGTGGCAGCTGCTCAATAAGCGGAGGATCCATGGATCAAATCCCAGCTATGGCATTGAATTTTTCAGTCCTGATTCCACCTCTTAAACATTGCCCACACACTGCTTATACTGTAACAATTTTTATTATGTTGTTGATGTTAATGTGAGACAAATGTAGAGGTGCTATTTAGCTTTTATTAATCTTCATTGGAATGAAAGTCTTTACAAGGTTTTATTATTTGCAGCCTTGCATCAATCTGAGAGCTATAAGATTCTACTTACTCTTGTAGTAGAGATCTGTTTTCTAGATGAAACAATAATATTGTCTTAATGAATGTTTTGAACAATTTATTAACACTTAAAAATCATTATCCTCCTCATGAAACACTTTTGCAATTATCTCGTAAAATATGGCGGATGTCTTTGCTAACAAAAAAATATGATGTGCTGCACTCACATGACCTTCTCAACTCTTGTACAAACTATTTGTACAAATTCTTATTCCAATATCTTCTTCGTCTTAGTTGAGATAAACATTTGTACAAATTATCTTACTGCTTATTTCCTTGTAGGTGCAAGGGGAAAGTAGAGTACACAATGCTTTGAGTGATAGTCACATCTTTTGAAGCTTTGAGATTCTCTTCTCTTTGCACACTTACCATATAAAAAAATGAACAACGATGATCCATTTCATGAAAGTTTTCTGAAACTCACACACATAACAAGGAATGTCTCCAAAATGGTTCACCCTACAAGAAAATTTATTGAGACATAAGTTGTGTATTTTAGCAAGATCTACATTTTTTGTAGAGTATGATTTGGTCTATCTCCAACAGTTTACCAGTTATACAAAAGTCATCCAGGGTAAATACGACTACAGGGGCTATAGCCAGAAAATTCAAGATATACATTTCATTTACCATAAAAATATCTAAAACATATGACATTTTAATCAAAATCGTTAGAGCCGTTTTCAAGAAAATAAACATTTTCGAAAAATTTTCCATGTAAAGGGTAGTTTAGAGTGGAGCTATTTTCTTCAAAATCTTCATGTTGCATCCTTGAAAGACATTAAACTTAAGTACCAACTTTGGTTTTTAACCGACTTTTCATTTTTGAGTTATGCTGTCCACAGATTGACACACTGACACACAAACACATAGAACTTTTTCTAAAAATGCTTTTTTTCAGGGGGTCTCAAAACATGTATTTCCAGTGAAATATCGACATCGAATTTTTGGGTGGAATACAATACTTCCCCTACTTACCAGTAGAGAAAGTAAGAAATAGCTAGGCACAGCCAATGATTGTGAAGAGTCAATGTTCTTTTCTAATCTCGCCGTACTCGATTGATCTCAATCAGTTATTGATGAGATAGTTCCTTTTTATGAATATCACAGAATTTCACAATTAATTATTCACTTTTCAATGTATGATTATTATTTCTTGTCGTTATAATGTTGATCACTACTTCCACCTTCGCTGTATCACACATGAACAGAAGAACTCAGCCTATGCTGCCTATAATTTAGCATGGTTATTTCAGGGGGCTTTCTGTTGCCAATATATTTACACTTTGAATCATATCAGAAGGCTTACAAAAAAATATTACCTCAATATCCTACCAAGAACAAAGTTATTTGACGTAATGTCTTTCTGTTGTGAGGTTAAACAAAGAGAAAACATTGTTTTTATGTGTAACCTTTTAAGCAAGTTCCAAACAAGGTCATGTTGCAATTCTTAAATATTTTCATTTAGTTGGTAGTAAGTGTGTAATGTGGCTGAATAATTAAGAATTTACATTAACTTTAGCAATGCAGTAACATATGTAAATAATAGGATAACATTAAAAATTTGTTAAACCTAACATGTTTCCTACATAATTTGCAGAAGAACCATATTTCTGACAACTTGTTCCAGCTATTATTTATCCAACTAAAAGACATTTTTACCTCAAGTGTAAAAGTTACAACCATCTTGTAATATTTTAGTATAGATAAGATCAACTTGCCAAATGCAAAGATAATAATCTTTTCAACTCCAGAATTACAGCATAGCATTTAGAATCATTGAAATAACCAAAAAATAAAGTAAGCATCAATTTCATAGCTCGACAGCTCCACATTACAAGGACCTTCGAAAATCCTATACTGATTTATACCTTACATTGAAAACTAGAACTTTTTAGGTATTTAAATTATTCTGATGAATCCTTAAGAGCATTATTATTATATATGGTTATTAAGATAGTGCAGTATTGAAGAATGTACATCATGTAATATTCATTTAAATATTTTGAAAATGATGCTCTTAAATAAATAATTAATTTTGCAGTCACTACTTTTCGTTAAAACTAGTTTTCAAATGTACAAGAGCTAGTAGAGGTTTACCCATTTTTACGAAAATCTTATTACTTTTTGAAAATCTATTAGGTTTATGGAAAGAATGTAAAGCACTACCAATAAAAAAGGTATTAAAATTTTAAAGAAAAGAAATTAATTAAAAACTATTCCACACCAGTATTATTTGCGTACTTTATTTTACTGTAATAATAAGATTAAATGATAGGAACAGTAGACACTGAATAAAAACTTTAAATTCAAAGTGCAAGATCTGGGATATTCAAAACATTTACTTATTTACAGCTGCAAATACTTAAATCTTGGAAAGCCAATTTACAACATTGGACTGATACACGAGGAATTCTATAGTGGAAGCAAAGGGTTGCTAAAGTTAGTCCCAAAAATGTGGTTATTAAACTTCCCATAGTTTACAAAGAGCTAATTCTGTTAGGATGTTGAATTTAGTTTATTAGTTTAATAATAGTCAATATACTAAGTTTTGTGAGAAGATTTTGGTATACATGTTTGTTGTAGCTTCAGAACATCCTGCAAGATTTAACAGAATATTTTTAATGTTAGGAACAATGTTACTATGTTATAGTCTTAAGTTATATTAACATTTAAAGCATTTAGTAACTATATAGTATTTAGTGTTTGAAAAACACTGTCAGAATAAAATTAAACAAATTAAGATTTTTCCTCCAAGGAACTGCACTTCAACCAAGGAAACCTTTGAATGACTTATTCACCTGTTATTGTCATAATTAGAGTGATAAGAGCTGAATATTTGTAATTATGAGCATTGAAGATTATGAAATTAAATAAAATGGATTATCTTCATTTGAACATACTGCTTTTGTTTACCAAGCTTTGTTTAATCAATGAAATGGATCATCACAAATTTGAATATGATATTTTGATCCCCACTAGCATTATAATAGGAATAACTTCATAAACCACAACAAAAAGTATAGCATAATTGGAGTATTTCATGTCCAAGAAGTGCAAGTTTTTCAAATTCAGTGTCTTAAACAGGATTTTCATTTTTTAGGCAAATTGTGCATTTTATTCATAGTTTGTTCACAATATGGGTTCTAAACTTAAATTTCACAATAAATTTTCAGTTTGCAAAACTGTTAATTCTGAATTTTTACATAAATATGTTGTTAGCTAATGCTGGATTTCTGACAATGAAGTCATTAATCCTCTTGCTCTCCAATATTTTTCACTGATGGATGGGGCACTAGAAGTGGCTGGGCATATTTGAAGGTGGTCTCGGTCCATTTCCTCTTGCAGATCACATAGAGGACAGAGTGGTGAAGAATATATCCCAATTCTGTTTAAATGTTTTGCCAGACAATCATGTCCTGTAATCAACCTGAAGGTTGCAACTGCTGTTTTTCGAGGATACTCAGGAATCACTGTTTGAATGTTTGGTAGTTCCCATCTTTTATTCTTTGATTTTTCATAGTAATATTTTGCAATAATTTTTTTGAATTCAGAGTTGACTAATCTTTTAGCTGCATAAAATGGTAAGTTAACTATAGATTTTTGTACACCGCTGGTACCCTTTTTTGCAAGAAAATCAGCTTTCTCATTACCACTCAGTCCACAGTGAGCCGGTATCCATTGGCAGGTGTTTTTGAAGTGCTGTTAGATGGCTAAGCATCTAATATCTTACGTAAATATTATCATGTACAAAACTTATGGAATATGGAATCTTTTTATATTTATAGAATTTCATCTTAACCTACACATTTATTGAAAATCTTTCCACTTATCTAAAGATCCCACTTCAACCACAAGTTGCATACAAACTATTTATAACCACTTTTATTTTTGTTAATATACCACAGTATTTTTTAGATGTAATACAACGAATAGTCTGTGTGATATTGTTAGTGTTGCCTCACTGTCACTAGTGAGTTTTACATATCTTCATATTGTGACATTAGTCATACAACAATATACAAATGAGAAGGGGTGCGGTGTGACCTTAGACACAGCGAGTGACTGTGTGTATATGACCATAAGCAATGATGCCAGTAAAGCATAAAGGAGATCTGAGGCTAAGGGCAACTAGCAAATGTGTGTATGTGATTGAAAGCGTGTTAACACTGTAGTGTCCAGAAGCTTCTAGCTACTTCTCTGCTGAGTCATTGCACATGCGCACATGGAAAGAACTCAAAGGAGGTCATGTTACCCAGCTCCAGTATAAATAGGACAGACATAGTTTCAGTTTAGTTTTGAGCTGAGATATTGTTTGGTTATGTAAGTTACGAAAGTGACTTGACCAGCCTGTTAGTGAGTACGTACGTGTCATTGAGTGATTGTATTATAATAGTCAAGAAATAAGAGGCAGTGAAAGTGGAGAAAGACATTCAAAGACTGAGAAAGACTATCAGAAGCACAATATTGAATTGTAATAGCAGAGAAGACTATAAACTGTGTTAGCAAAGGTAAGGATGTTGTGCATATGGAGTAAAATTTAGAGGATATTAAAGTGTTAGAAAAGAAATAGGATTTTACAATTTGTCGATTTTGTTATATGTTTAATTTGAAAAATATATTAGAAGTACCTGAGTATTATGCATAATTACTTTGAGTATTGGCCTATTGGCCTATCACAGCACAACAGCGTCCCTCAGAGGCACATGAGGGGAAGGTCGGTGGATCTAAATACCACCTATTTAGTCCTCCTGGCCAGGTCCGATGGACCCGTTGACCAACGATAGGTGTGGTCCTCCTTGCAAAATGGGGGTTTAAGTCGGGTGATGTAACTGCCACATTGTAAAACTGGTGCCTGTTAAGAAAACAGTTACATGAAAGCCACATACATGAGTATGAGTCCTAAAGATAAACATTCCGGAGTTAAAACTGTCCCCCAATCGGATCTCCGGGTGGGGACATCTTTAGGCAAATTTCATTACAACAATTCCAATACTTTAAGAATTCTACAATGGAATGCAGGAGGCATGTCCCAGTCTAAAAAGCAACAGCTAATGAAAATATTAAAAGACCAAGATATAGATGTCTTCACAGTACAAGAAGCCAATATATCAGAAGAACAGGAAATATACTTTGAAATGGATCAGTACACTACACATATACTTCCAAAAGCTCGTCAAATAGCAAGTGGTATTCTTACAGGAATTAAAAGAAATATGAAAGCTACTATTCAAATCCAAAAAACAACGGAAGAACAAGATAAATCAGAAATAGTTAAAATTGAAGTATAACTCATAACTCATAACTCATATGGAAAAGTAACTATCACTATAGAATTTACAGTATCTACAATCCTCCAGACAATACACTAGATCTAAATTCTATTCCCATAGAACCCAAAAGTATTTTAATAGGTGATTTTAATGCACACTCCCCTAGGTGGGGCTACAGAGATATAAATTCAGCAGGAAGAGTCATAGAAGACCTATTAAACTCATCAACGATGGAATTAATATTTATTTATGCCAACAAACTTACTGTTGGTGTTTTTAAACACACAAGCAAAGTTTAAGAGGTAGAACTGGAAGGTCTGTGGTTCAAATCCCAGTTGTGGCATTGAATTTTTAAGTTCCAGTTCTACCTCTTAATGGAATTAATATTTAATCCAGATGATCCACCCACTTATCTTCATTATAATGGTTCGGGTACAAATCCTGACCTGATGGTGTCATCTGACATAATTGACAATACAAAAAGAGAAATAATAGAAGACCCAGGTTCAGGCCACAGAATCACCATAAACTCCATAAGAAGTCTAATAAATAAAAGTAACAAACCAAAAATTAAAACTTCTTGGAATTTTAAAAAAGTAGATTGGTCCAGTTTCCAAAATGAGATAGAAGGGAAGTGTAATATACTGTTAGAATCAGAGTTCAAGTCAACAGATGAAATGAATAAAAAAATTTGTGAAATATTATTGACAGCAGCCAAAACACATGTCCGTAAAGGAAAGTTAAAGAAATATAGCTACTTTTGGTCTCCATCTTTATCTAAGTTAAAACATGAAAGAAATATAGCAAGAGTAAAAGCCGAAAGAACCAAGTGTCCAGAAGATGTACAAAACTGGAGAAGAAAAACAGCCATTTTTAAGAAAGAATTAATTACAGCAAAGAGGGCCAGTTTCACAAATTTTGTAGATTATATGGACTATAGGAAAGATGGAAATAAAATATACAAATTCCTTAATAAAACAAAATTATCAAAAAATACAACTGAACCATTAAAACATAATAACAAAAGCTTAACTACAGATAGGGAAATAGCAGAATCCCTTAACAAGTTTTATGCTCAGTCACAAAGAATACCCCAAGCATATAAAAACAAGATAAAGCTATCCAAAAAACTATCAGAGAAACTAATAAGCCAAAAGATATACGAAATGATATTTTTATTCAGGATTTTAACGAAACAGAACTAGATTTAGCAATAGAACAATTACAGAACAAAAAATCTCCAGGACCTGACAAGATCCACCCAGAGTTTATTGAACACCTTGGCAGGAAAGGAAAAGAAATCCTACTTAAACTGTATAACACGTGTTGGAGAATGACTGTGCCTTCTGACTGGAAAAAAGCCATTATCATCCCGATTTTAAAGAAAAACAAACCCTCAAACAATATTAATAGTTTCAGGCCAATATCTTTGACCAGTGTTATTGCAAAAGTGATGGAAAGAATGGTGGCATCTAGACTTAACTGGTTCCTAGAATATTACAACTTAATTAATAGTTCACAGACCGGCTTCAGACAGAATCATAGTACAAGTGAAAATGTACTCCTACTAAGCCAAGACATCAAGGAAGCTTTCAATAGAAAGGAGGATACCTTGGCAGTATTCATTGATTTTAAATCAGCATATGACTCAATCTGGAGAAACAAATTAATTGAGAAGTTGCAATCAATAGGTGTGAAAAGTAATATGCTTAAATGGATAACTCAGTTTATTTCACAAAGATTTTGTGCCACAAAATATAATACATACATTTCCAAATATAAACAAACACACAGAGGACTTCCACTAGGTGCTGTTCTGAGCACAACACCCTTTAACATATATATAAATGACCTTCCATCAATAATAAAAACCTTAGAAACCAAAATTGCTTTATTTGCTGACGATGTAGTCATTTGGACTCCAGGCTCTTCAAAAAAACCTGAATTAATTAAAGACAGAACATGAATATGAATTATGAATTATTTACACTAAAATACAAACCAATTAATATTAACATAAATTATAATGGTAAACCACTCAAAGCAGTTATGATGACAAATACTTAGGCATCACTTTAGACAGAAAGCTAAGTTGGAAAAAACATATTACAAACATCTCAGAAAAGGTTGAAAAGAAACTGCAAATCCTGAAACGGTTAGCTGGTGCTAAATGGGGCTGCTCAAGGAGAGTCCTTAACACAACATACAAAATGTACGTTAAACCAAACCTCTTGTACTGTTCTGAAGCTTTAATAACAGCAGCAAATACTAACATCAATAAACTTGAACAAATACAAAAGCAGGCTCTTCGCCTAATCACTGGAGCAGTTAAATCCACACCTATTGATGCCATGCTTGCCTTAACATGGACCCCATCAATAACAACAAAAATAGAACAAGCATTGCTCCAACACGAGAAAATGTTACGACTGCCAAACTCTAAATGGACAGAAGAGAACCTTCCCCCTTCAATCCTTAAAACTCATAGTAGTTTCCTAGAAAAGGTAACACAGATTAAATTCAAATTGAACATTCCTAACACCAGAGAAAATCCATTTGAATTATTGCAACCTACCTTCAGGTTGGAATTAATAGAGGAAATAAGTAAATCAGACACACCAAAAGAAATACAAAAACTTCTAGCTCTGGAAACAATCAATACTAGATATCCCACAGAAGAATGGCTGCACATATATACTGATGGATCCTCCACGGAAAATCTTACTGGAGCTGGAGTTACGTGTTCACATTTTTCCTTTTATCATTCTGTTGGCAGAGACACAACAAATTATGATGGAGAAATGGAGGCTATATACATTGCTCTCCGAGAATTATTAAATATTCCTTTAAATAAATTTAACAAGGCAGTAATTCTTTCAGATTCTGAAGCTGCAATTCAGGGAATATGTTCAAATACTACAAAGAAGTCAACAAAAATTAGAGAATGCTACAAAATGTTAACACAACTCCAAAAGGTTAATAAGACTGTTCATCTCCAATGGATTCCAGCACACTGTGGAGTCATGGGGAATGAAGCTGCAGATTCACTTGCAAAGAAAGGCACAACAATAAAACAAAAGTCTAAATTGAATTTCTCATATTCCTCAATAAAACGCTTGATCATTAAAAAATTTTCTCATTCATACCTACTAGAAATAGAAACAAATGCCAAAGATAAAAAATGGATTACACTACTTTCCAACCCAGATATAATCCCCCAGAGACCAAGGAAAACAGCGTGTGCAGCCTTCCGACTACTAACAAATCACGACTGCTTAGCAAGTAATCTCTACAGAATAGGTATCTCAGCTTCATCAATATGTGTCCTGTGTAACGATCCAGCAGAAATGAATGAAGACCACTTGAAGACCTGTGAAGTATTAAGATCAGAAGAAACTATAGTTCAAAAGTACTGGAAACCACGAATGCTAATGGCTTCATTGCCAGATGGAAGGCACTAGAAACCAACAACAAGAACAAACAAACAAACAAACAAACAAACAAACAAACAACAACAACAACAACAACAACAACAACAACTTTGAGTATTAATTTTAAACTCACCAGCCAGAATAGAGTGCACCATTCAGTACCACAAATCATATGAACATATATTATGTGAATTTACAATTCTAAAAAAAGTAAAAGTAAATCTGGAAATATCTCTGATTCCTGAGGATGCACTTTATTCCATCAATAATTATTGTTAGAGGAAAAGGTATAAATAAATGATGTATCTGATCTCCCAACCATAACAAGCAACTGCACTTTGTCTAAAATCAACTTCTTTTTTTCCATCCAGCATTAGAAATGATATTCAGAATAGCACCAAATACACAGTGACATAAATGAGCAATATAACTTAATCTGAGGTGTGCCATAGTAGGCTCTCTTGCACCAAATAGGTAGTTACAAATAACACTACCCAACATTTTGAAACCAAGGACAGGAAAGAAAACAACAGCACACCTAACATACACAACAATAAAATATTAGTAAATGATGCAGTCATAGCCAAAACTTTCAACAAATATTATGCTAATTCACATAAAGTAACAAGAAATAATAAAAAGGAATGTAAAGAATTTAAGAAAGATTTGAAACAAGAAAGAGAATGTGATCCTAACACTCAATGCAATATCTTTTTTCAAAATTTTAATATGCAAGAACAGAACATTGCAATTAATAATCTAAAAAACAAAAAGTCTCCTGGACCAGATCACATACATCCAGAGTTCATAAAAAAACCTTGGAAAAACAGCAAAACAACTACTAAAACTCTACAATCTATCCTGGAACACCACTGTACCTGCCGAATGGCAAAAAGCAATAATTATCCCACTCTTGAAGAAAGATAAAACAGCATCAGAAATAAAAAATTATAGATCAATAGCTCTTACTAGCATAATAGCAAAAGTGATGGAAAGAATGGTGTCAAATAGGTTAAATTGGTTTCTAGAATCACAAAATTTAATATGCCCATGTCAAGCTGGATTCAGAGAGTTCCGCATGTGGTATTCGTGGTGGACGAAGCGGCATCAGGGCAGGTTTCCTCCGGGTGCTCCGGTTTCCCCCGCCATCTCATTCCACCGGTGCTCCATCTTCATTCCATGTATCATCAGTGTCACCGCCTGCGGTGCCGTAGTAGTAAAAGCGGGCGTTAAACACTACTACAACAACTCAGAGAGTTCCACTCTACAAATGAACAAGTCTTACTTCTCAGTCAAGAAATCAAAGACTCCTTTAATAGAAAAGAAGATAATGTATCAGTTTTTATTGATTTTCAAAGTGCATATGATTCTATATGCAGAACAAATCTGCTAAAGAAAGTAAAAAAATAGGGATACAAGGTCCAATGTTTTCATGGCTATGTCATTTCCTAACACAACGCTTTATTGCTACCAGATATGGAAGAAATATATCTAAATACAAACAAGTACACTGCGGCTTACCACAAGGCGCAGTGCTCAGCATTACACTTTTTAATATATTTATTAACAATCTGCCACAACAAATACAAGAATCAGGTGTGAAGTGTGCACTATTTGCTAATGACTTAGTAATATGGACTTCAAAACCAAAAAGCAAAAGTACAGAACTAGAAAAAACCATGCAACAATTCTTAACCAACCTACAAAGTTGGACCAAAGAAAATTTAGTGACTGTTAATACAACAAAATCAAACTACCAAATCTTTTCACTAAGAAAAAAAACCACTAAAAATAAAACTAAATTTTGAGGGTCAACAATTACCAGAAACAAAGGAAGCAAAGTATTTAGGAGTTACATTTGATACCAAACTTACATGGACCGAACAAATAGAAAATGTAATACAAAGAGCAGAAAGGCACCTTTCACTGTTAAAACGTCTAACAGGAATGAAGTGGGATGTTCCAGAACACAACATACAACACACGACATACTTACTGCAGTGAAGTTCTTATAGCAGCAAATACAAAAAAAAAATTCAAATCTTTCAAAACCAAAGTCTGAGACTAATTACAGGTGCTCTCAAAACCACACCAATAGCAGCTATGGAAATACTAACCAACCAATACCCCATTGAATATGAAATAGAAAAAGCAGCCCTTGCTCAACACGAAAAGTTGATCAGACTCCCATTCAATGCATGGCACAAGAGAAATTTTACACATACACTAAAAACTCAGGAGAACTTTCTTTCCAAAATTCAAGACATCAAGAAGAATGTATACCTTCCTAATTCAAAGGAAAACTTCATATCTAAAGTCAATCTGACACAAACATTAGACATCACATGTTATTTATACCTGACAGAAAAAGTTAAGAAAAGTGATACTCCAACTAGTGTTCTAAAATTATTGGCATTAGAGACAATCCATACTAGATTTCCAGAACACGAATGGCTTCATGTTTATACTGATGGATCATTGATATCAAACCAAGATGGAGCAGGGACTGGAGTCACATGTCACCTCCTTTTCTATTACAAATCTTTAAGTTATGGACCTACTAACTTTAATGGATTATTATTTCCTTATTTAACGACACTGTCAATTGCCAGGATCACATCAGCGTCGCCGGTGTGCCGGAATATTGTCCCGCAGGAGTTCTTTTACATGCCAGTAAATCTATTGACATGGAGCTGTCGTTTTTAAGCACACTTAAAAACCATTGGTCTGGGCCTGGTTTGAACCCGCGACCTTGGGATCCGTAGGCCAGCGTCTAACCAACTGAGCCACCCAGACCGACAACTTTGATGAAATTGAAGTAATTCGAATGGCCCTACAAAATCTTTTGTACAGAATTTCACATTTTCAGCAAGCAGTTATTCTCTCAGATTCCAGGGCAGCAATTATAGCAATTACTTCCAAGTTGTCACCAAAAAAACCGAACAATTATAGAATGCTGGAAAATCCTTACCCATCTAACCGCACTTCAAAAACACAAGCTCACTGTGGACTGAGTGGTAATGAGAAAGCTGATTTTCTTACAAAAAAGGGTACCAGCAGTGTACAAAAATCTGTAGTTAATCTACCATTTTATGCAGCTAAAAGATTAGTCAACTCTGAATTCAAAAAAATTATTGCAAAATATCACTATGAGAAATCAAAGAATAAAAGATGGGAACTACCAAACATTCAAACAGAAATTCCTGAGTATCCTCGAAAAACAGCAGTTGCAACCTTCAGGTTGATTACAGGACATGATTGTCTGGCAAAACATTAAACAGAATTGGGATATATTCTTCACCACTCTGTCCTCTATGTGATCTGCAAGAGGAAATGGACTGAGACCACCTTCAAATATGCCCGGCCACTTCTAGTGCCCCATCCATCAATGAAAAATATTGGAGAGCAAGAGGATTAATGACTTCATTGTCACAAATCCAGCATTAGCTAACAACAACAACAACAACAACAACAACAACAACAACAACAACATTTTGAAACCTTTTTCCTTGCAGCAAAATATGTCACAGGTGATCTTAACCAATTTGGGATCCCTTAACACAAATCTGTTATTCGTTTTTACGTATCACATTATGTTTTCTTACAATAGATACTCAAAAATAAGAGAGATAAGAATTAAAAGTACTGGTAAATTAAAGTAAGTTTGGAAATATTATAGAAAAAAGTGATATTTTGTAAACAATCCTCAACATATCTATTCCACTATTTACTATCTATTAGCATATCATTTACTTGTTAGCTATTCTGTTTTATTCATGTAGAGAGCAACATATATGTAAAACAGCACCAGAAGATATTACAGGAAAAAAAATGTAATCACTTTTATGTGAACAGTCCTAGATGTCTCCTTTAATTAACCAGTGTCTGACTGCTGCATGTCACTCAAACAGTAGTCAGCCATAACTGGTACATCCCTCTCAGGGGCGGACACAGCATTTGTTTTTGGGTGGATCTGTTGTGGTGCTACAATTAGAAAATCTGGAAATATTATTGTATACATATATATAATTGTCTTACAGAGTGATACAATTATGTTTAAAGAAAAAGCAGTGAGGCTTTTTACACATTTTGTCCAGTATTTACTTCTTAAGTTTTAATTTTCAAACTTTTATGTATATACATTAATGCTAGGCTAGTCCATTCCACCTGTTTGCTCCCATGGTGTTCCTCTGATAGGTTTTCAGATACCCTAATGTTGAGAAAGAATGTTCTAATGTTGCTGTAGTTACTGGTGAAGTGCAGAAAACCTTCAGCACCTGTCTTTTTAAACAGAACTTTATTGACTGCATGCTCCATTATAAAAGTTGTACGTAATATACATGCATTAAATTAAGTTATACATACATTCCCTGTATATACATGTATTCATTCAATACATTTTTATATCTATACATTTCTTTATTTAGTATATACTCTTTTATTTACTGCCTTGAAGTTCATCCAGTGTTTGTTTGTAATTTATCGGACTAATGATATTAAAGAATTTTTAAAGTGGCTTTTTGCATGATCTTACTTAAGTCTCCCATGGTATATGTTGCACCGACAGTTTGCCCCACCCCCACCCACGCACGCACACAAAGAATCTTGTATAATCTTGAATCTATACACCCTTTCTGCAAATTTACCAAGGACTGTGAGGATGACAAGTTATGGCTCAGTGTTACTTTTGGTTTTCAGCCATTCTATCACTGTTTTGAAATATAGCTTTCTAGTTCTCTGTTTCTTGTAGTCTCCCATTCCACTTCCCATAGTTGCTTACTAATTTCTCTTAGTTGTGTACCAATTGTTTTTGGTACTTTGCTTACTCTTCTGGGACATCTTTGCTGTTTGCTGATTCTTTGCCAGAAGATCTGCAGGTTTACGTCCTGTATTAACAGTATGTGCTTTATAACCCATCTGAGATTAACAATCCATTCTTGTCTTTGAGTGCTGCCAAGTTTTCTCTAATTATATCAGTGAATCTATTGTGCTTTTTGCTAAATAGTTTTAGTGTCACCTGGCTATCTTCTTCTCTTCTTTATTTGATTACCGTCCCCGTATGGAAGATTTATACCCCTTAGGACTTACAAGCCTGTGCCTAGGTTCAGATACCTGTCAGAGAGCAGACAGACCTATGGACCGGACACAGTGAAGACCTGTATATGAAAAACTTTGGGTTAGCATCAATGAAACTCAAGATTAAAATCTAATAAAAATAGGAAATGTTGTCGGTGTAATGAAAAATGACAAAATAGTGAGATTTAGTGGCATGTAAAGAACTGTCTGCAGCAAATAGTGTAACGATTGTGAGGTTATTCAATGAAACAATGTATAATGTATGGCCAAATGGTATAAAATGGGACAACGTATTACTCTATCTCATAGATGCTGTACCATATATGATAAAAAGAGGTGAAGTCCTTTCCACGAGTTTAACATTATTCATTCATTAATTTTTCTTTTTTTCCCTGAATTGTTTTTTTTTCGGACACCAAGTGGATGGAGTCAAAGGTTGGTTACCTGAAGTGGAAACCTTACGAAGGAAAAAACACCATTTTCATCTAAGGAAATAGGCCACATTTTATCCACATCAGTGTACATTATCATCTGGCGGCGACAGCAGGGAGGTTTCCAGTCTCTCATGACCAGGCAGCAAAACTTGGAGACCGATGAAACGGGTTAAGCGCACCAGAAGATCGAGCAGCAAGTCGAAATAAAGCGCTATGTGTGCATCTTAACACCAGACGTACTATCCCACTGTTCATACAGGTTGGCGCCGACCCAATTGACTTTTTAAACGGCCATATACTATCAAATGGAAACAGTTAAAAAAGTGGTATAGTCTACAAATACACGGAAAAATGTCATTCACTTGCCAACATTCAAAAGTTTCTCTTAATAGTGACAGAAAGATGGCTTTCACTTAAACTGATGCACTCTTGTCAATAAACCCAATTTCATCAACAATAACTTCAGTTCTTTAATGTTCTGAAGAAGATTCCTGAACACGATTCTTCTTTCAAAAATTCCATTAGAAAAATAATCTGGGACATGATTGAGCAGACCAAAGGATGTGCAAAAACCGAGAAATGACCGTTTTGAACAGTCTAGGAACAACAGTCATTCTCTTGCGCAGTGTGGGCACAGTTTTGTTGAAAATAAAGGTCCTTCGGTTACATGCCAAATGATTGGAAGAAAGGTTCAACAAGTTTTGCACCATAGTGACATAATATTGTTAATTAACTGTAACTGTTTTTTTTTTTTTTTTTTTTTTTTTTTTTTTTTTCATTATTTTGGAGAAAAAGTCTGATGTGTTGCACTCACATGAGTTTCTCTACCCTCGTATTAACTATTCCTATAAACTCTTGTTCCTCATCTTTTGCATGCTAATCGAGATAAACATTTGTAGAAATTAATTAATTATAAGTCAATTTCTTGTAGGTGTAAGGGAATATGGGAATGCAGTAGCAACAAGCCTAATGAAATGTTTTAAAGCTGGTTGTTCTATGAAGGCTTTGAAATTTCGTACACGGTCAAGAGATAAAAACGTGATCAATAACCTTCCATTTGAGTAAAGTATAACTATAGCAAAACTCACACAAATAACAAGGAATATCTCCGAAATGGTTCACTGAAAAAAAAAAAATTGCATTTGGACACAGATTGTGCCTTTTAACGAGATCACATTTTGTATAGTAAGATTTGTCTATTTCTTACGGTTTACCAGTTATGAAAAGCCATCAAGGGCAAACAGGACTACATGGGGTAAGCGAAAAAACTCAAAATATACCTATATTTCATTTGGCATAAAGTATCTTAAACATATGGCATTTTAATAAAAATCGTTAGTCATTTTTGAGAAAAACAAACTTTTCTATAATTTACCACGTAAAGGGTAATTTAGGGCTCAGGAACTTTCTTCATACTCTTTGTATAGCATCCTTGAAATATATTAAATATAGATACCACTTCTGGTATCTGTGTTTAAAATGGTTTCAACCAAATTTTCGATTCTGAGTCATGGTATTCACAGACAGAGAGACACACAGACAGACGGAAAGGCAGGCATACACGCGTACTTTTTTCTAAAAACGTTTTTTTTTTTTTTTTTTTTTTAAAGATTCAGCGGGCATGAAAATATATATTTCCGGTGAAATCTCGACATCGAATTTTTGGATCGACTTACTATACGTAGTAGACAAACTAATGAAGCCAGTAATTTTCATGACGCATTTATTTTGGTTGGATATTTCGTTCATCCAGAGAAATAATCTATATGTATAATTAATTGAATAATACATATAGACTTTCACCGCTATATACATTTTCAAATAAAATACTGCTGTTTTATTCGACAAATCTATTACACCAATATATGTGTATACTTGTAAGTATAGTATTTAGTGGAAATAACGCATAATGATTTTGAAATACGCGTTTATTGACGTAAGTTTATTATTGGCCCGTTTCTTCTTCATGATATGCTTTTGTGATTGCAGAATAACGCTACAATTATGTTTTATAAGAAGCCTCAAGTAATCTTGACTTACGCAAGAGACTTACGAGAAGATGCTCTGGAGGTTACATGTGATGGAGGCAAAGTATAATTCATGCACTTTGTTATTATAAGGTGGGGTATTTCCCTTCAAAGATCTTTGATTACACACAATTTGGCATAGCCACGATTTTTATGTAGAACTGCAACGGGCTGGCACCCACTTTCGTATTGTAAACAACAGGTACACTAGAACACAGTTGTATAACTCCTCACTCTCCCATCGGTGTCCAAGTTTCGCTGTGTGCTCATGACGATGTTGCAGTATTCATCTACAAGGCATAGCTGGTATATCTTCACTGTAAAATTCTCTGTGCAGCGTCACATTTCAAGCTAAGATGGTGTACAATACGGTTATTGCATCGAGAACGACAAAGTTATAATGGGTGTATTACAAAGTAAACTTTCACAAGAACAATTAATAAGAAGCTTACCGGGGCCTGGGTACGGAAACAAACTGGTCAAGTTTTAGTGCTTTCCCGAAAAGAAAAGGTATTCCATCTCTATTGTATAAATTGTTCAAGCAGATGAAACTACCGTTAGAACTCCCTCTAATCGCGAACTTCAAAATCAAGAACTGGAAGAATAAGACAACCAGAAGCAGTACAGAACAGTAGACTTTGATCCGGGAATTATCGACTGGTACGATTATTAATGTTATAAAGAAACTATAAGGAGATAAATAACTACAATAAATAATTTACACATATTAAAATCAATACATAATTTAAGAACCACAACTTGCAACATTGTCAGGGGATAAGGGGTCATTAGCCAGCTAATCGACGTGTTGAGGAAAACGAATAATAGCAGACATAAACTTTAATGGCGGTTGGCAAGAGAAGCTAGTCAATACAAAATCCAATTTGTCTTGTCACGGCTTGCGGTGTTGTATTTAAACACGCTGTCAAATCACCCGTAAAGTCGGGTTTTCATGCATATTCACGTCCTCCAATGTAGTGTCATATCGGACGATCAATCGGAGATATTGGAGACGCCATCAAAAGTGTCACAAATCGGGGAAAACATACTGTCATTTTAATAGCATTAGGACATTCCAGGTTTTGCGAATTCATAAACTTATTTAAAGTCTGTTTAAACGTTAGTTGTTGATATTGTCGTACAATAAACACAAACAAGTTATCGTACTAAATCCTGCAAAATAGCTTTCTAAATACCACACATAACAACTTGGAAAATCGGTCCAATTTTATAAAAGTATGAAGCTAATAAAGTAAAAAGTCTGGAAATACGTTAAAACACGTAAACGGTGACATTGTTTTTTCCTTATGTATACTATAAGCTATAATTTTCTATTCATAAATTTGGCAACTAATTTTTTTTTTTTAAATGGGGACTAATACTTTCTGGAGTCAGTGTAGGTATGTATTTCGAATTATGCAGTAATATAAGCAAGGTGTGTCACAAAGCAGGCGTAGGTTTTCAAAGCATGTAACGCGACCCATCGTTGTCCGATGTTGAACTCCAATAGCAATCATGGCAATCAGGAGATCAATTCTCATCATAAGAAATCATTTGTACTTATTCTCATAATCATTGAGTCTTAGGAAATTCACTGAAATTGTTCAATGTTATTTTATTAATGACATTGATTTTTCAGCTAAAGGTCGGTTCAAAACCACATAGAAACGGCAACCATAAAGGCAATGGCAAGAGGAAGCAAGGCGGCACTCAATATTTTGGTTCACAACAGTCCGGCAACGAGAACGGCAGTGTGCACTATCGATCAGCTTACCGATAGAAAATGGGCGTTGATATTGCACATTGAGAATTCATTTATTTCTAACTGATATTTTTCCAGCTTGGGACTAGAGAGAACTCTAGTTGATGTTCCATGGCACGACCGCTTTGAATAATTTCTACAACGAAAAGTCTAACACGCACAATATGAATTCAACGTGCCGTGCCCGGCAACGGGAGCACCAAATTAAAACTTGGCCAAGTCTTCTTTCCCGTTCCCGCCAGGGTCCGAAAAAGCTTCCTGTCGGTTGTGAACACTCCCATTTAAATACTTGTTTCAAGTTTCTCGTTCTGATTATCGTTATCGTAGCCGGTGGTTGTGAACTAGTTTTAATACTCTTAAATTTTACTATGAAAGGATTTTATGTATTCTGTGTATTTTATTTGAAGTTGATTGTTATTAATTTGATAGATTTTACATACTTAGCCTTATAATTTATTTTATATAATTCTTCCCTTTTTAAAAACTTATCTGTGGTATAGTCATACTTTCTCTACATGACAGGGCTCAAATGAACAATTATTATAAATAAATATTGAATAATATCATAACTGCGTTCGTGGCGCACGACAAAGAACGGTTGGGTTCAAGCTACCTTAGACCATATACCAGGCGCGGCGCGTATCAAACGCGTTCAAGGTCAGGCTGCCTCGCGTGACTGTTTGTGAACGCGTGACAATGAGCGCGGCACTACAAAGGGTTTTTGAGGTTATTTGAGAAGTGTCCGGCGGCCAACCTATTTGTAGAAGTTTAAAAAAGGTGAAGTTCAACAAAGGTTCATATTACGTCATTCTCGCTATATAAGGAGGCGAGGAGACGAGAGGAGTGAGTATATCCTGTGTAGTTTATCTTGTCTCTGGCCTGAAGAAAGAGAAAGACGTATGTTGAAAAGAGACGCAAATATTCACCACTCTGTGTCTGTTGTTATGGGGAAGGTAGGAGAAAATTTGGCTACTTCTATCCAATTGGTGCTAGACTGCAAGAGGTAAATGAATAGACTTCCGACGTTTCTGCACGCAAACCATTTTTTCTATCCCGTACCTTAACTGGCGTGATGGAAGACTTTCCAGTTTTATGGTCCTAGAGACAAGCTAAACCATCGAAGATATAGTTACAAACATGAGTCGTTACAGCAGACAGTTTTTTAGTGTGTGTGTGTGTGTGTGTGTGTGTGTGTGTGTGTGTGTGTGTGTGTGTGTGTGTGTGTGTGTGTGTGTGAGCTGCTTGTGGACGATCGTGAGAGAACCAGTGCTTCTGAAGGAGGATTCCGAATCAGTCAATGAGTGTTGAGTGATCGTATCGCCAGAATTGGGTTTGTGAGAAAGAGAGAACTGAAAAACAGAAAATTATGTGCTAAGGATACGATAAGAAAACAGTTGTGAGTTGTATAAACACGAAGCATTGAATACTGTCTTAACATCAGCAAACGAACTATGATGTTGTGCATTCAGTTAGAAGAAAATAGAGCGAGAAAAAGTAATTGGATTCGTTTTTGTCATAATGGTGTCAGAAGTGGGATTTATCGAATTTCATTTACTACAATATAAATTATAATTTGGATGATAAATGATGTTCAAGAGGGACACGTGTTCAAAAGAGTGTGAGCTTAAATTCTGCATGTTACGAAATAGCAATTATCCGTTTAACATTTGGGAAGAGTTGCTGATAGAGTATTAGTTCCTATCTTATTTATGCCAGTTTTAATGTCAGTTGCGCCCTATCTTCAGTGGTGACATTTAAAAGTTCGTCCTCTAATCACAAGCGTTGGAGTTTTACGTTATATCCTGGTTGTAAACACGTGTGATACGAATTTACGGCTGGTGCGCGTGTATACATGTATACAACAACATGCAGTAAAACATAGTGGGAGAAGTTCTCACAGGGCACTACGATCTCCTCTCCGGAACCTAATTTGAAACTGGAAGTTCAAAGGTTATGTGGTTAACCACAAGACCAACAAAACTGCCTTTTCCCCGCACTTGAGAATAAATTCCGTCGACACAGAGTGAAATTGCTTCATTAGTGTGATGTAAAGGCGTGTCATAGCACGGTGATGAATTGCACACGTGTACACAAAAAGCTGCGAGTGTCCTTAGCTTTGGGTACCTTTACGTGTATCGCTTCGTGATGAGCTAATTGCAGCAAAAAGCTGTGCAAAAGGAAGAGGTTAGGTGTATTTTAGCGCACTACAAAGGAGCTGGCAATTGTTTTCTTACTGATTATACAGGCGAGGGTAGGATCCTCAGCATGGAATGTATACACATGTTTGTATTTAAAGAACACATGTATTTATCAAATTACACATTTAAATTACTGAAAGCCCATCCTCCTACCCGGAACAAACTACCAATATCACAAAATGTGGATGGACGGACGGCTGGATGGATGCCTGGATGGATAGATGCATAAGGTATCTTTATTGGTGTCAAATCATTAAAATTAATTCAGAAAATTCAAGTTATACATGTTATGCAAATATCTTAAACATGTAACTGCTTTTCTCGGCAGATGAGTGGCTGCTTGGTGAACCCTGGTGTCGGGATGAATCTTCAGCACACGTTGGGGACCCTCACGCTGGCTCGTGCTACTCGCCCGAGTTCCAACATGCCGGTACAGCGCTCTCATTTCATCCCTTCCAGCTGAGGTCTGGCGTTCAATAACCTCAACAGTTAGCTCAGTGTGGAATCCCCTCCGTCCACACTCTAGCTCTGAACATGTGGTATTTTAATGAAAATCATGATAACCATAACTGAGAAAATAAAAATTAACGAAATATTCCTATATGTATAAGTGGAGTGAGGAGATCTTGGAAATCTTCGGGTCGCATCCATATAAACGTTGAACTTAAACGCTAAGTTTGATATTACATGTTTAAATGATCTTTCGGTTTGTCGGTCTAATTTTGGGACACTCTGTATATGTATAGCTATCGAATTTGTGGTTAGAATGGAATAGTTACATTCACTAGTAAATATTGGAGAAAGTAAAAAGGAATAAAGAAATATTTCCATAAAAGTTATTTGGGAAATATACGTGTTGCATCCTTGACATTTGCATAACTGCTAAAGAGTAAGAGGTGGACTAAATCTTACTATACAAGAAATGTAGATCTTGCTAAATTACACAGTTTATGTCAATTTTTTTGTGGAGTGAACCGGAGATATTTCTTGTTATTTGTGTGAGTTTTGTAATAATTAAACTTTCGTCAAATGGAAGATCGTTATTCATTTTTTATATGTTAGACGTGCAAAGAGAACGGAAAATTGAAAGATTTAAAAGATTTGACTATCGCTCAAAGCCTACTGTATTCCCATATTCACCTTGTACCTACAAGGAAATAAGCAATAATATAATTTATGCAAATGTTTATCTCAACTAAGATCGAGGGTAAGAGTTTGTAAGAATGGTTAGTACAAGGGTAGAGAAAGTTATGTGAGTACAACACATTAGATTTTACTTTCTTTGTCAGTTTTCCCATAAATACATCACATAATTTACTGTCTGATGATTACTTTAAGGTCATAGATACACCGGTTTATTTATAAATGTTCACACTTGAGTGTGAACTCCCGTTACACTTATAATAAAGGGTAGATATACTGGGAATTCAAGGATAAGCACTTCTTCCAAAATTAAACGTATTTAACCCATCTTTCTCATTTCTTTTTCTATGAAAGTGTAAGATGTAAAGAACTCAATATTTAGCTAAGATAGGACCTTGACTGATTCTTCCATTTGTTATTAGTAGGGCTAGGATTTTTAGCTAAATGCAAATTTTGCTTGATTCCTAATACGAACTTGAAACCGAGTTTAGTATTCTGAGTATTTACACTAGGGCAAATATTTTAAATTTTATTGCACATGAAATATATATTTTCTGATGTTCTGATTTTCTGATGTAAGTAAGTATATTCGAATATTCACATAAATTAGACAAAAGTCTCATAAAAGAAACCTCTTTTTAAATTATTTTTCAAATATTTATATAGTCACATAAAATCAACAACACAATTATTTTTAACAAGTCACGTCCACTTCTTTAATACTCAATTACGTAGGTCATATGTTGCGATTTGTTATTCATTTCAAATTGGCAATTATTTTTTACATTTTCGGCAGATAAAAAATAAATATTTTCCAAATTTTTAGCACCTAAAAAACCGAGCCCTCATTATTTCCATGCGAGTGACCTCGACATTCATTATGGCGATTGCTTGCGCTGATTTGTCCCTCACAGCCACACTCCCCTGCTCTCGGGCAAAATAAACACGTATACCTGTGCCACGCGTACTTGGATGTGCTAACCAACCTGAAAACATACTACTCTCGATAACTACATTTTTTAGTAAATGAAGTAATGAAGTAAATATTTGTATAATGTTGTTCTTTACACTGTTCTTAAATTACTGTAACAGATATTTACAGTTATAACACTAACAGCCTGTACACGAAGGCTGCAATTCTATACAAAGGAATAAATCTGTGTTGCACTTACATGACTTTCTCTACGCACTCTTCTACTATTTTTACAAACTTTATTCCTTTATTTTCTTTATTTTAGTGGAGATAAACATTTGCAGAAATTACATTATTGCTAATTTTCTTGTAAGTACCAGGAGAATATGGGAATACAGTAGGCCTTGAGCGATTATCAAATCTTTTACAGCTGGTCGCTATAGGAGGACTTTGAAATTACGTTCTCTTTGTACGGTCAAGAGATAAAAAGTGAATACTCAAGGAACTTTTTCTGAAAATGCTTTTTCTTGAATTCAGGGGCCTCTAAACATGTTTCTAGTGAAATCTCGACATCGAAATTTTGGGTCGGATACGGTACCTACCTCCCCTATTTACTATACTTAGCACAGAAAATAAAGGTAAATAGGTAAGTACCTAGATTTAATGATATGAATGGATAAAAGACCTTAGGAGCCAAAGACGTTAAAGCCACTCGACATATTTTGGGGGATAATTTTAATGATGTGAATGGATAAAAGACCTTAGGAGCCAAAGACGTTAAAGCCACTCGACGTATTTTGGGGGATAAGAATACTAATACAAAGATTTTCTCCGTAGCCTAGCGTAATCGAAATTCGAAACCAGTAAATGCAAGAAGTTACTCTTATACCATTGTGGTGATTATGCTTCACTTTAAAGTTATTGCATAAGAGTATAACCATATACATTTTTTTAATTGCTCAGTTCTCATTGGAAACAAAACCATTTCATTTCCGTCTAACAGTTTTCCCACACTGTAGTTTTGTTTGCGAAAAGCGTTCTGTTTTTGTTTGCTGAAACTCATAGGGCTTGATAGGAATGAATAAAATACTGCTGTGGTGGAAAACCTTGTGCACAAATTGAATAAAGCCCTCCCCCACTACTTTTTGGAGGGGGCAGAACCAGTGCTTGCATCCTACGATCGCTGCTTTACATTTCGTTGGAATTTAATGCATTTTAATTCGCTCCTACAAATGTAAGCGAAATTTATCGCCAGAGAAGCGTTCAAAGTTTCAAAGTTTTCGATGCTAAAATAGTTGTGACGCATTCTTTCCTCTTACTAGTCGCTCATAACTGCTATGCCTTCACTTCTTGGTTTTTCAGTATTGCTGTTTGCATTTAATTTAAATTTAAACATTTGTGTTGAATGTGTATCGTTGAAGAGGATTTGATATACAGGCTTCACATTTTCCTGGTTAACGAGCGCTAAACTTTGTGTTCCAACTTGTCGCTAGCTTTATCCAGCTACTCTGTTAGTACGGTAGGTTTGACAAACACAATTATACGACAGTTAAAATGGATGATATTTATAGATGCTTACATTCTCAAACTCTGACAGCACATCATTTAAATTCAATGCTTCAAAAATTACTCCTGACAGGCTGTGTGCTACACTAAAATGTATAAGAAAATAAAATCTGAAATAACTAGTCTTGATATCTGATTTTTAATCTAGGACGTGTATTAAAAGTGTTAGTGTTTATTCAGTTCTTTCCTAACGGTATCTACTATACGTTTACTACAAAACTTGGCCAGCAGGCGCACGGCCCGTCTCCCGGACATGTACTACACACTCAGCTGGCAGCCGCACGGCCCATCTCCCGATCACACGTGCATGCACGTCAAATAAAATCTCAAATCACATTTACAATTACCAGAATCAACACAAAACATGCCCTATCACAGCAGATGTTGGAAATGCCGTCCATCTGCACCAAGGAAAATTTCATCCACACGCATTAGTTCAGCTTTCACTGCAACGTTAATGTTTCTCTTGATATTTTGTTTTAATTTTATCTTGTGCAAGGCACCATTCTAACCTCTCTTCGATTTCGTCTAAATTCTGTTCCCTAAGGACACGCCGTTTTACGTTTCTTTTCCTATCACGAATTGATCCCGTCTTACAAGCAAACGGACGGTCTCTTTACTCGGAACACGCACGCCAGGAAATTGAGTTTCAAATTACCTTTACAACTTCCCTAAAAGATAATGCAAGCACATATGCATCGTACATGAACACTGTTTTACTGAACACTAAAACTCGATTAATTTTGAAAACACTTGAAGCAAAACTAAACACTTCTGAATATTCCTAACATTATTCACGTACATCAGTGATACTTCTGTTAGGTTTCTGTGCTGCTCTAGTCCAGTTTACAAGTGGACGTCATGACACAAGAGATATACCTTCCGCAACGCACAAAGTGAAGACGGGGTTTGGTGCGCTAAGCGAGGCGGCAGAGGTGGTTTGTGTTCACCATTACCATCACGTATACTGCTTAATAATATTCATAGCAACGCAATAACAAATAACGGAGGATTTAGTATTTTCAGAATAGTACTAGTACATTTTACCCGTATTTTTACTTTCTCTACTGGTAAGTAGGGGAAGTATTGCATTCCACCCAAACATTCGATTTTAAATTTCACCGGAAATATATGTTTTAAGACCCCCTGAATCCAAAAAAAGCATTTTTAGAAAAAGGTCTGAGTCTGTGGACAACATAACTCAAAAACGAAAAGTCGGTCAAACACCAAAGTTAGTATTTAAGTTTAATATCTTTCAAGGATGCCACACGAAGATTTTGAAGAAAATAGCCCCACCCTAAACTACCCTTTACATGGAAAATTTTTCGAAAATTTTAATTTTCTTGAAAATGGCTCTAAAGATTTTGATTAAAATGTCATATACTTGAGATATTTTTATGACAAATGAAATGTATATCTAGAATTTTCTCACTATAGCCCCTGTAGTCGTATTTACTCTGAACGACTTTTGCATAACTGGTAAACCGTAAGAGATAGACCAAATCATACTCTACAAAAAATGTAGATCTTGCTAAAATACACAATTGTGTGTGTGTCTGTGTCTGTGGACAACATAACTCAAAAACGAAAAGTCGGTTAAACACCAAAGTTAGTATTTAAGTTTAATATCTTTCAAGGATGCCACACGAAGATTTTGAAGAAAATAGCCCCACCCTAAACTACCCTTTACATGGAAAATTTTTCGAAAATTTTAATTTTCTTGAAAATGGCTCTAACGATTTTGATTAAATGTCATATATTTGAGATATTTTTATGACAAATGAAATGTATATCTAGAATTTTCTCACTATAGCCCCTGTAGTCGTATTTACTCTGAACGACTTTTGCATAACTGGTAAACCGTAAGAGATAGACCAAATCATACTCTACAAAAAAATGTAGATCTTGCTAAAAGACACAATTTATGTCTGAATAAGTTTTCTTGTAGGGTGAACCATTTCGGAGATATTCCTTGTTATGTGTGTGAGTTTCGGAAAACTTAGAACTTTCGTGAAATGGATCATCGTTGTTCATTATTTTATATGTTAAGTGTGCAAAGACAACAGAATCTGAAAGCTTTAAAATATTTGACTATCGCACAAAGCCTACTGTATTCTAACATTCCCCTTGCACTTACAAGGAAATAAGCAATAAGCTAATTTGTACAAATGTTTATCTTAACTAACACGAAGAAGATATAGGAATAAGAGTTAGTAAGAATGGTTAGTACAACAGTAGAGAGAGTCATGTGAGTGCAACACATCGGCATCGAGAGTTCGGCAACCAGATTTCGGCATCGAGAGTTCGGCGTCGAGGGTTTGACACCGACGCTTCGACACCGAGGCTTTGTCATCGAAACTTCGACATCGAATATTCAAAATCGAATTTTCGACTTCACATCGAAACTTTGACATAGAAACGACAGAGAAACGTCCGACATCAAAACCTTCTACATCGAAACCTCCTACATCGAAACGTCCGACATCGAACACCTGACATGGAAGTTTCGAGAACTGAAATTTCAATACGAAAGTTCTACATCGAGACTTCGACATCGAACCTTCCACATCGAAACTTCGACATCGAAACTTCGTCATCGAAACATCGACATCGTAACTTCACAATCGAAACTACGACATCGAAACTACGACATCGATACTACGACATCGAAACCTCGACATAGAGACTTGGACATCGACACTTGGACATAGAGACTTGGACATAGACACTTGGACATCGACACTTGGACATCGACACTTGGCATCGACACTTGGACATCGACACTTCGACATCGACACTTCGACATCGACACTTGGACATCGACACTTGGACATCGACACTTGGACATCGACACTTGGACATCGACACTTCAACATCGACACTTCGACATCGACACTTCGACATCGACACTTGGACATCGACACTTCGACATCGACACTTGGACATTGACACTTGGACATGACACTTGGACATGACACTTCGACATCGACACTTGGACATCGACACTTCGACATCGACACTTGGACATCGACACTTGGGCATCGACACTTCGACATCGACACATCGACATCGAGACTTCGACATCGAGACTTCGAAATCGAGACTTCGAAATCGAGACTTGGACATCGAGACTTGGACACCGAAATATGGACATCGAGACTTCGACATCGACACTTCGACAACGACACTTCGACATCGAAACTTGGACATCGAGACTTCGACATCGAGACTTCGACGACGAGACTTCGACATCGAGACTTAGTCATAGAGACTTCGACATCGAGACTTAGTCATAGAGACTTCGACATCGAATACTCGACATCGAAACCTCAACATCAAACTTCGGCATCGAAACTTGCACATCGAAGTTTCAACACAGACGCGTCCAACACCAAAACGCCCGACATCGAAACGTCCGCTATCGCAAATCTGAAATCTAAAGACCGTCATCAAAATTCCAATATCCAAACACTGTCCTTGAAAGTCCGACCTCGGTAGTTTGTCATGGAGTGTTCGACATCTAAGTTTCAACACCGAAACGTTCGAGATCGAAACGTCTGACATAAAATATTGGACATGGAAGTTTCGAAAACTGATAATTACTTGCAGAGTTCGGCATCGAAACGTCCGACATCGAAACGTCCGACATTGAATACTTGACATGGAAATTTCGACAACTGATATATCACTACGAAAGTTAGAGATCGAGACTTCCACATCGACTTCGACATCGAGACTTCAACATCGAAACATCGACATCAAAACTTCGACATCGAAACGCCGACAACAAAATCTCGACATCGAAACTTCGACATCGAAACGTCCGACACCGAATACTTGACATGGAAGGATCGTGAACTGAAATTTCACTACGAAAGTTCGACATCGAAACATTGACATCTAAATTTCGACATTGAAACTTCTACATCGAAACTTCGACATCGAAAGTTTCACATCGAACCAATGACATTTAAACTTCAATATCGAAATTACGACAGCGAAATATCGTCGTTAAGCCTTCGAGGATGAAACTTCGACATTGATACATCGACAACGAAAATCTACATCGTAACATACACATTGAGACTTCGACATCTAGACTTGGACATCGAGGCTTCAGCATCGAGGCTTCGACATCGAGACTTCGGCTTCGAGACTTCGACATCGAGACTTGGACTTCAAGACATGGACATCGACACTTCGAAATCGATACTTCGACATCGAAACCTCGACACCGAAACTTCGACATCGAGACTTCGACACCGAAACTTCTGCTTAGAAACTTGCACATCGAATTTTCAACACAGACGCGTACAACACCGACACGTCCGAAACCGAAACGTCCCATATCGCAAATCTGAAACGCAAGACCGTCATCGAAATTCCATCATCCAAACATTGGCCTCGGAAGTCCGAACTCGCTAGTTTGCTATCGAGTGTTCGACATCGAAGTTTGGACACCCAAACCTCCGACATCGAAACGTCCGACATCGAATATTGAACAAGGAAGTTTCTACAAGCGATATTTCACTAGCAGAGTTCGGCATCGAGAGTTCGGCATCGAGAGTTCGGCATCGAGAATTCGGCATCGAGAATTCGGCATCGAGAGTTCGGCATCGAGTGTTCGACATCGAGAGTTCGGCACCGACACTTCGACACCGACACTTCGACACCGACGCTTCGACACCGACCTCTCGACATCGAAACTTCGACATAGAAACCTCAACATCGAAACGTCCGACATTGAACACTTGACATGGAAGTTCCTGAACTTAAATTTCACTACGAAAGTTCGACATCGAGACTGTGACATCGAAACATCGACATCTATACTTCGACATCGAAATTTAGACATTGAATGTTCGTCATCGAAACTTTGACAAAAACTTCGTCATCGAAAGTTTGACATCAAAACTTTCACATCGAAAGTTCAGCTTCGAAACCTCGACCATCAAATTTGACATCGAAACTTCGTCTTCGTAACTTGGACATCGAAGCTTCGACATCGAAATTTGACATATATTTGTCATCGAGACTTGGACATCGAGATTTGGACATCGAGATTTGGACATCGAGATTTGGACATCGAGACTTGGACAACGAGACTTGGACATCGAGACTTGGACATCGCGACTTTGGCATCGAAACTTCGACATCGAAACTTCGACGTCGAAATTTGACATATATTTGTCATCGAGACTTGGACATCGAGACTTGGACATCGAGACTTGGACATCGAGACTTGGACAACGAGACTTGGACATCGAGACTTGGACATCGCGACTTCGGCATCGAGACTTCGATATCGAGACTTTGGCATCGAAACTTCGACATTGAAACTTCGACATGAAACTTCGACATCGAAAGTTCGACATTGAAGCTTCGTAATCGACACCTCGACATCGAAGCTTTGACATCGTAACTTCGACATAAAAACGTCGACATCGAAACTTCGACATCGAAACTTGGACATCGAGACTCGGACATCGAGACAATCATCATGAAAGGGACATCGACACTTCGACATCTACATTTGACATCTAATCTTCGATATCGACACTTCGACATCGAAACTTCGACACCTGTACTTCGACATCAAAGCTTAGACATCGAGACTTCGACATCGAAACCTCGACATCAAACTTCTAAATTAAACTTCGACATCGAAACTGCCACATCGAAATTTCAAAACACACGCGTCCAACACTGAAACTCCCGAAACCGAAACGTCCGACACCGAAACGTCCGAAACGTCTTATCGCAAATCTGAAATCGTAAGTCCGTCATCGAAATTCCATCCTAACACTGTGCTCGAAAGTCCGACCTCGGTAGACTGCCATCGAGTGTTCGACATCGAAGTTTCGAGACTTCGACATCGAGAATTCGACGTCGAATCTTCGACATAGAAACTTCGACATCGACACCTCGACATCGAAATGTCCGGGATCGAAACGTCCGACATTGAATACTTGACATGGTAGTTTCGACAGCTGATATTTCACTACGAAGTTGGGCATCGAGACTTCGACATCGAGACCTTGACATCGACACTTTGACATCGTAATTTCGAAATCGAAACTTCGCCATCCAAACTTCTGCTTAGAAACTTCCACATCGAAGTTTCAACACAGACGCGTACAACACCTAAACATCCGAAACCGAAACGTCCCATATCGCAAATCTGAAATCGAAAGACCGTCATCGAAATTCCATCATCCAAACACTGGCCTCGGAAGTCCGACCTCGGTAGTTTGCCATCGAGTGTTCGACAACGAAGTTTCGAGACTTCGACATCGAGACTTCGACGTCGAACACTTGACATGGAAGTTTCGTGAACTGAAATTAAACTACGAAAGTTCGACATCGAGACTGTAAAATCGAAACATCGACATCTAGACCTCGACATCGAAAGTTCTACATCGGAAGTTCGACATCAAAACTGTGACATCGAGTGTTCGACATCGAGTGTTCGACATCGAGTGTTCGACATCGAGTGTTCGACATCGAGTGTTCGACATCGAGTGTTCGACATCGAGTGTTCGACATCGAGTGTTCGACATCGAGTGTTCGACATCGAGTGTTCGACATCGAGTGTTCGACATCGAAAGTTCGACATCGAAAGTTCGACATCGAAAGTTCGACATCGAAAGGTCGACATCGAAAGGTCGACATCGACACTTCGACATCGACACTTCGACATCGACACTTCGACATCGACACTTCGACATCGACACTTCGACATCGACACTTCGACATCGACACTTCGACATCGACACTTCGACATCGACACTTCGACATCGACACTTCGACATCGACACTTCGACATCGAAACTTCGACATCGACACTTCGACATCGAACCTTCAACATCGAAACCTCGACATCGAAATCTCGACATCGAAACTTCGACATCGAAACTTCGACATCGAAACTTCGACATCGAAATTTGACATCGAAACTTCGACATGGAAACTTCGACATCGAAGAATCGACACAGATGCGACCGACACCGTAACGTCCGACACTCAAACGTCGCTCATCCAAACGTCCGACACCAAAACGTCCGATATCGCAAATCTGAAATCGAAAGACCGTTATCGAAATTGCGACATCCAAACACTGGCCACCGTAACGTCCGAGATCGAAACCTCCGACATCGAAACGTCTGACATCGAATATTGGAAATGGAAGTTTCGACAACTGATATTTTTACTTTCTCTACTGGTCGAGATTTCACCGGAAATATGTTTTGAGGCTCCCTGAATCAAAAAAAAAAAAAAAAAAAAAAAAAAAAAAAAAAAAAAAAAAAAAAAAAAATTCTTAGAAAAAGGTCCGTGTGTGTGCCTGTCAATCTGTGGACAGCATAACTAAAAAACGAAAAGTAGATTAAAAACCAAAGTTGGTATTTAGGTTTAATGTCTTTTAAGGATGCGACACGAACATTTTGAAGAAAATAGCTCCTCCCTAAACTACTCTTTAGATGGAAAATTTTTCGAAAATTTTGATTTTCTTGAAAATGGCCCTAATGATTTTGATTAAAATATCATATGTTTGAGATATTTTTATGCAAAATGAAATGTATATTTTGAATTTTCTGGCTATAGCCCCTGTAGTCGTATTTAGTCTGGACGACTTTTGCATAACTTCTAAACCTTTAGACCTAGACCAAATCATACTATACAGAAAATGTAGATCTTGCTAAAAATACACAATTTATATCCAAATAAAATTTCTTTTAGGGTGAACCATTTCGTAGATATTCCCTGTTATGTGTGCGAGTTTTGGAAAACATAACTTTCGTGAAATAGAACATCGTTGTTCATTTTTTTATATGCTAAGTGTGCAAAGAGAACGGAATCTCAAAGCATTAAAAGATTTGACTATCGCACAAAGTCTACTGTATTCTAACATTCCCCTTGTACCAACAAGGAAATAAGCAATAAGATAACTTTTTCAAACGCTTATCTTAACACGAAGAAGATACATGAATAACACTTTGTAAGAATGGCTAGTACAAGAGTAGGGAAAGTCACGTAAGCGTAACACATCAGATTTTTCATTTTATTTCAGTTTCTTTCACTACGGCATAGTGACACCACTCTAAATTTGGGGCTGCTGTATACGTAGCTAGTTTTGACTGTGCATGAAGGCTGATATTAGTAAATCATGTTCTTTCTATTTTAATTCATAACAATGTGTTGAATTTGTAATCAAAATCGTTAGAGCCATTTTCATGAAAATAAAAATTTCGAAACATTTTCCATGTAAAGGGTAGTTTAGAGTGAAGCAATTTTCTTCAAAATCTTCGTGTCGTATCTTTGAAAGATATTAAACTTAAATACCAACCTTGGTTTTTAATCTACTTTTCGTTTTTCAGTTATGCTGTCCACAGACTGAGACACACACAGACCTTTATCTAAAAATGCCTTTTTTTTGGATTTGGGGGTGTCAAAACATATATTTCCGGTGAAATCTTGACATCGAATTTTTGGGTAGCATACAATACTTCCTCTACCTTAATGAATATAGAAAGTAACAATGGTGCGCGTGAAATATAATTATATGACCGTGTGGGGGAAGGATTGGGGCCTGATCTTGTGATAGAATCCAATTTTCCAATTTTTTACCATCTTCGGTTAAAAACTCAGTAAAGTCTCCTATCAACGCTCGCAAAATTCAAAAGCAGTTTGTGTGCTGGGAGTTTTTCATTTACACCGCAAATAAAGATTATAACTGAACCTTGCCGTTCGTGTCTGTTACCTCCTCCAGTGCCAGAGAGCAGTTTGTACACTGGTTAACTTCATTTTGAATATCGTTTTAAATTATTTCTGCAATTCGTAGCACTCTTGGCTTGACATGTTGGGAGATAAACATATGTTTGAGGAATGAACTTTTTTGTTGGGAGGATATTGTTTTAGAAACATCATATAGGCAGGATTTTATAAATTATACATCTGTAGGAGGTTACATTGCTTTTTTGGCTTCAAGTTACATGATAGCTTGCAAGCAACTGCTTTTAAATCAGTCGGAGTCTGTATATCGCCAGGCCTATCACATTTGCTAGAGTGCGATTTTTGAAGTGTCCTAACGCTATTATCCATTCTTCCCCTATAATGGAATTGCTACAACAATTCACTCCATAGATTCATGCAAACTATCGTTTGTACAGGAAAACAATTTCCGTCTATTACATTCGTATAGAAAGTCCCTTATATACTATATAATTTAATATGGAGTACAGTAATTTACACACCAGTCGGCAATAAATTTGCCTGCTATCGTAGCAAGATCTTTGTGAATATCATTATTAATACTTTGAAGAACAATAAACATTTCACATCGTTTTCAGTGCACAAAACAAAGGTCTTCTCTCATTCAGGCCTAAATGGAGTTTTCGTGATTTTGAAAACATTAGTCAGTAGAACGCGCGGCACTCAGATAATGGATTGAGTCACTGCTGATATTGCTGCCTAAGCTCAGCGAGGAGGTTCAGTGGCCCTGTTTAACAATATTCTGTCCGTCTGTCACGGCGGGGATTCCCGCACGTCAGGCGACGGCTTATTGCATGTCAGACCCCGGGAGGAAGGATGATATGAAAGTACGCTACAGGCGACCGGAACTCACCACAGGTGGAACTACTACGGTGGGTCCCTAACAGAAGCAGACAAGTTCTTCAGTCCGATGGAGTTCCAGGACGCCACAGAGAGGCCACTACCAGCTAGTTCCAGCTGAGTAATCAGTCCCACGTGGGATGGTGGCTAGCAGACTACAGCACCTCCCCTTAGCCGGGCACCGTATTTACGAGAGCAGCACCGCAGCACAGCCCGCCGGTGCACCTGCTGACTCTTACAACCTGGAAAGACCGGATAGAGAGAATGAAACAAATGAAATGAAAGAAAGTGAAACGGGAGTAGTAAATATCATTCCCAGCACTCGCCTGAGTGACCTGGGAAAACACTCGAAAATGCGAAGGCCAGGAAGGTCGGCCACGGGAATCTAGCTCACGACCTCCAGAATGCGGGCCACAGATGTTACCCCCTGAATTTAACAGTATTACGAAATTTTAGAGTAAAATATCCCCTAAAAGGCAAGCTAATATTTGCTTTTCTACTCCAAAGTATGGCAATTATGATCCTTTTATGTGAAGTGGTGCAGTATTCACAGTAAAAATGGCAGATGCAGTACCGTATTGGGCGTGCATATAATTATGTATATAATTTTATACAGGGCGCTTCAGGAGGTTACTGAAAAACTTAAGGAACAGAAAGAGTAGACAGAATAGAGTATCTTCCGACTAGGAACCCATGTTCCCAAACACGATCCCGGATCAGTACCAATAATAATACTGTTAAGTTGTAATACAACACTTGAATAGACCAAGATACTTGGTCTTATCGGAACAAGTTCTTCCGGAGTTGCTAGAAGATGTACCACTTGGTGTACGCCAGCAAGCATGGATGCAACTGGATGGAGCGCCACTACATTTTGATGTCAACGCGCGGCGCTTCCTAGATCGCAAAAATCCTGAACGTTGGATCGGAAGAGGAGGACCACTTGTATGGCCACCCCGTTACCCGGACTTAACGCCACTTGATTATTTCTTTTGGGGGGATATCAAAGCTGTGGTGTATTAACACCAGTGGACGATCTAGAAACACTAGTAGCCAGAATAGCTGTGGCATCTGGCGAACTTTTGCACATGCCTGGTGTATTCGCGCCTGTGCGCCAAGGCTTTATTCAACGGTGCAAGGCGTTTATACACTGTGGTGGTGTGTTTGAACAGATTTTGTAACCTATTACGCTGAACCCTGTACATAATTAAGTGTATTACGGCTTAACATAGTATCATTGGTTCCTTAAGTTTTTCAGTAACCTTCTGAAGCACCCTGTACAATATACATAACTAAAGAGCAAATTTCAATTTACAGGACTGAGAAAACCTTAAAATGTTATATTTGGAAGTTTGTACCATTTAGTATCCTGCTAAGGAAGGAGGTGATATGACAGGCAGTTAGGATTTTTTTGTTGTATTACATGTTTCAATAAGAATTGCTTTTATTGTTCTACACGTTAATTGTGTAATGAAAGTGTGGGAAACCGTTTTTTCTACGAAATAAGTGGTCGTAGACTAAAATGGTATACTTTTTATTTGCCTTGGAAGAGACATAAGATTACCTACTATAACTACGAGGGTGAATCAAAAAGTAAGTTACACTTGCTCGCCACAAGAGCACACTGTGCATGCAAGCTACAGTAACTGCTGATACATCCGATAGGTAGGATGGTGTGGTATCCCGTTGTGTTGTGTGAGCAGAACAGGCCTGCTCAATGGCATGCCAACTGGATATTCACTCCAAATTGGAGGCGCGTGCAACAATCAGATTTCTGTGGGCTAAACAGCTCAGTTACATGGACATTCATTGTGAAATCACTGCTCTTTATTGTGGGCATGCAATTTTTCACCGCAACACCCCACACGGCCCACCAAACGTCGGAAATGCTACAACGATTCGAGTAGGAGGTAAGACATCCCCCATACAGTTCAGACTTAGTGCCATGCGATTACTATGTGTTTAGCAAGGTGGAAAAGGATCTTGGTGGACGACAATGAGGAGGTGCAAGCAGCTGTATCCAGTAGGTGGTTACACAGCACTGCAGGTGATCTCTACACATCCGGATCGAAAAGTTGGTTGCCCGATCCAATAAATGTTTACAGTCCCTTGGGAACTATGTGGAAAAGTGAACTTACACTGTATGTTGCCTATGTGTATGTGGTTTAATAAATGGCAATAACTTCAAAGTGCAAGTTACTTTTTGTTTCGCTCTCGTACCTATATTATCCTGTATAGCAAAATACAATCCTGGGAGAGAAAGTATATGATGATAGAGGAGCTTAGGATAACAGTTTGAATACATTTTTAGAGAAAGAAGATACAATAAAAGTAAATTGGAAGGAAGAAGGGAATGGCATCAAGAAGAGCGAGTGAAATGGATAAGTAGATGAAAGATGGCCGTCGGATAATAATTACCTGGCGTAATACCTAAAGGAGCAGCCTCTGACGAAGAAAGTGAATGACTGCACACCATCAAAGATGCGGTCTCTTTGTACGGTAATTGCATTGTAGGACGCGAAATATGGGGATGAAGAACTGAGAAGAAATTCAGTTTAGTGATTAGGGAACGGTTGGAAGTGAAAGGGAATGTGTTATAAAAGTCACTCACGAGCTGACTATTACTGTCGCATGCTCAGAAGAATGAAACCAACGCTATTAAGGCAAGGTCTCCTCCTCTGGTACACAAAACAAATTTAGTAATTTGCTCTACTTGGAACCATCTCTAAGTGTTTATCGTCTAACGGGATCTCGCAAGGGACGAGGCATAACTTCTGACCTATGAACTGCTGAAAGCTTTCCAATACGAGACGAGAGGCGTGGCACTGTAATGAGAACAAGGAAAGATGAGTGAAAGGTAGACGCACCTGGCTTCGTAGAAAAGCCACCTTGTTTATTTTCTTTAGATTTATCTCCAAGTTCTTGCCTATTATGGAAATTGTTGCTTCAAATAAACAACATTTATTGGATAAAATGATTCTGTTGTAAGAAGTGTTTTAACTTTATCCTTAGAATCACAAAAACGTGTAAAATGTACAGTAAACATAACGCAATATTATATTGAAAAATATAAAAATATGTGTTGCACCCAAATGACTTTCACTTCTCTTGCACTAACCATTCTTACAAACTTTTATTCCTATATCTTCTCCATTTCAGTTAAGAGCCACACATTTGCAGAAATTATATTATTGTTTATCTTCTTCTAGGTACAAGGAGAATATGGAAATACGTAGACCTTGAGCGAAAGTCAAGTATTTTAAAGCTTTAAAATTCTGTTCTCTTTGCACGGTTAACATATAAAAAATGAATAATGATGTTCCATTTGACAGAAGTATGTTTTCCAAAACTCACACAAATAACAAGGCCTATCTCGGAAATGGCTTACCCTACAAAAAATTATTTAGATATAAACTGTGTTTTAGCAAGATCTACATTTTTGTATAGTAAGTTTGGTCTATTTCTTTCGGTTTACCAATTATGCAGAAATCATCCAGAGTAAATAGGATTACATGCACTGTAGCCAGAAAATTCAAGATATACATTTCATTTCCCATAAAAATATCTCAAACATATGACATTTTAATCAAAATCGTTAGAGCCATTTTCAAGAAAATAAAAATTTTTGAAAAATTTTCCACGTAAAGGGTAGTTTAGGGTGGGGCTATTTTCTTCAAAATCTTCGTGTCGCATCCTTGAATGACATTAAACTTAAATACCAACTTTGGTTTTTAACCACTTTTCGCTTTTGTGTTATGCTGTCCACAGACTGACACACAGACTGACACAGACATACACACGGACCTTTTTCTAAAAATGCTTTTTTTTTTTTTTTTTTTTTTTGATTCAGGGGTCTCAAAACACATATTTCCGGTGAAATCTCGACTTCGAATTTTTGGTTGGAATACAATGCTTGCTCTACTTATATACATAGTAGAGGAAGTAAAAATGTGATATATTCACACGACTTTCTCTACACACTACGATATATTTTTACATATCTTCAACAGTCTGTAGTTTAATTACACATTTTGTTGTAGGAAACCGGAGAACCCGGAGAAAACCCGCTTAGGCGCCACTTCTAATGATTTGGCCACGACACCACTTGAAGACATAATCAAATCTTTAAGAAATGTTCACTCTACACTTGTTTTAAATGTTGCTAATCGTTCCATTACATCGCGAGAAGCAAATGAATGGAAATTTAATACTAAAGCAGAAAATGAATAGAATAGCAACCGAAATGGTTAATAATACGGAAAAACAAATCCGCTTTAAGGATATCTACATGTTTGGTCTTGTCTGCCTCTTAAATTCCGTTTACCAGTAAAACAAAGTTATACAGCAGTTGTTCATAATTTAAAAGACTTCATAACGTATTCAGAGAAGTTTCAAGTTACCTACGCATTTTATTAGCCGTAGACATACTGGTGTTTTAAACACATGGAAATTTTATAAAAAAGCTTTAGAACCATTTTGAGAAAATAAAGGAAGAATGAAAACCTCTCTGTTATAGGATTGTTAAGGGTGTACTGTCTTGAAAGTCTTTGTAAGGTGTCCTATCAAACGTTTGAACTTAAAATACCAATTTGAATAAAAAGGAGTATGTTTAGAGTGATGTAAAATTCTTAATTCTTAAGACAGATTTCATATAAATATATGTTTATATATAGTATATATACCATACATATATAGTTTATATATTATATAAACTCATCATTTAACAAAAAGAAATTTAAAAACCAGACTTAAAGAACATCAAAGAAACATTAAACTGAAACAAATGGATTGATCAGCTGTTGCCAACCATCTCTGGAATTCCCAACATATTATTGGACAAGAGATACAACTATTAAAATCAATTCAAGAATCTTCTCATTTAGATATTTGGGGAAAAATGTGCATCATAAGTAATAAGGAAAAAGTTGTTAATTTTGATATGCCTTATTTAGACCCCCATGTTGCAGCTACTGACGTCACAGGAAGAAAGAAGAATGATTCCGAACCCCACCCGGGACATGTCTATTCCACTTCAAGTCAACTCCAACTTTTACCAACAGAGGGCAGAAGAAGGTTCAACAAACGTTAGAAAAAGTCGACAATCAGAGCTTGCAGTTATCTAAGTCTACATTGCCTGAAGATGAAAGGTGGCCTTCCGAATAGCGCTATGCAGCTACAATCAATTTGTTAAGTGATGAGTGTATATATATGAAATCTGTCTTAAGAATTAAAATACTAAGTTTCACATTTATCCAATACTTTGTTTTTGGGTTATACTGTTCTCTCTCACACACACACACACACACACACACGCACGCACGCACGCACGCACGCACGCACGCACACACGCACACACGCGCAAACACACACACAAGTTTTTTTAAAAAAACAATTTTCTTGGCGTTAGGAGCCTCAAAACATGTATTTTGGTGAAATCTTGATATGAAACTTTTGGGTGGAGCGCATTACATTCTCTACTAATCATAGCGATGTACGAATAGAAAGTAAAAATTAAATAAAACAATATTTTCTCGCAGTTTACGTAAAATAGCTTTCACGACGGAGTTCTTTAGTGGTATTTAGGTTTACAGTTGTAGGGCGCCCACATTTGTTGGCGGAGTTTACAAAATTCGATGGTTATGACGTCACAAGCACCTGTACGAGTTAACAATTCGAGGAACCTGGCTAAAAACAAACGGTGCTGTGTTTACAGTTTAACGAACGTAACTTTATCCCGTGTTGCTCCATTATGAATTACATTCTTCTGTTACATATTTGGTTTATATCCAGCAGGGATTAAAGTTGGAAGTACGGTCCGATGGCTTACCAAATAAAGCTACATGGTATCTACTAGGTCAACAAATATTTCTCACACACTGACTTTACTCAGTACTTACTATGTCTGAGGCATGATGAAAACTCAACAAAAATATTTCGAAATATACTTCGCCTTTTCAACCTCTCTGTATTTTGTCTGACGATGAATGTCCTCTCGTTCAATCCTTCCAATGCCAGGATATAATATACCGGCTTTTGTCTCGCACTCCTGGTCCCTTTCAATGGCAGTTAATCTTCTTTGGCCAGACTACAGGGCTATTTGTCTTCATTTCAAAGTCCATCTCATTCCTAACGTTCACGATGTTGCTCTGTACTAACTTCTATTTCTGACCACTACTCTAAAATAATCCCTTCTTTTGTTCTCATCCTTCTCTCACCGACTTGTGAAAGTCCAAACATAGGTACCTATATATTCTACGAGTCCCAATCAAGCCTGCATTTCCAGAAAAAGGAACCTTATCTTAATATTTTCATAACAACTCCCCAAATTATTCAACTGTAGTCCAATTACGTTCTCTGCCACGTGCCTACTATAGGTAAAGAAAGAGTTTATGTGGAAAGGAATTTTGAGGTTCTCTAAAATAAAAAAAAGGGGTTTTGCGCGTGTGTAAACAGCGTAAACTAAAAAAAAAATTCATATTGAAAATTTTCGTTATACTTTTCCCAAGAACGATCATAACGATTTTGATTAAAGTATTGTCACAATTTGACAATTCGGTGAGTCCCACTTCTGACACCAATGTGACAAAATTAACATACTTTTTTCTACTTTATTTTCTTCCAAAATGTTTGCACAAACACACAGTTCTTATTTGCTGACGTTAACACAGTCCTTAGTGTTTCGTTATATTAGAACTCGCAACTGTTTCCTTCTCGTACCCTTGACTCACTCCTTTCATTGTCTTTCTTCGCTTTCTCTGTCACTCATACACTAACTCTGACGATACAGTCACTCAACACACATAACTGCTTCGCTGTATTTATTCATGACGCGGACCACACACCCAGCTGACACATACACACACACACACACACACACACACACACACACACACAAAAACTAAGAATTGACTGACTCCTGACTGTCACTAACTCTGCTCGTTGCTTCCCTACTTTATATAGCGAGGATGACGTAACACGGACTTTTCTGGAAGTTCTACAAATACGCCCCCTGCCGGACATTTCTTGAATAATCTGGAAAAGCGTTTTGGTTCTGCCACTCTGATTGTTGCTACGTGGTTGCTCGCGTGAGGCAGCCTGACCTTGAGCGTCTTTGGTACACGCACAACCATGGGGTGCGGCAGACTGGCCTCGACCGTCCTTTTTGTGCGCCACGGCCGGCGTCACAATATTGAAGTATTAATGTAACAAACTAAATGTATGCCTTGCATTTTCTGTGAATAACTGTAAATACCTCTTCACACCGACTGAATTTTATACATTTTGTGCAACTGAGAAGTGTTGGTAGAAACACAAAAGCTTGTAGGGTTGTTTCTTGGCTATAGAACTAGGCGACGGTGGATTTTGCGCTCTGGAAATATTTCTCCCTTGCCTTTGGTGGGACGGCTGGAGCCTTTCCTGGGAACTCTCTTAGATAGAGCTAGCCGGTATCAGAATCGCTACTATGTCAGAACCGTTAGGGGCCCCGTATGTGCCAGCGCACGTCCGAATCTATTCGTCCTTTGAGTCTCCTCTTCTTACCTTCCTCCCAGAGAACAGTTGGAATCAGATCTCATTGTGGACTATTTGCGGTGGTCTGCCTGCCTAACTCCAAAATTAAATATTTTTAAGTTCATGTTTTATATTCTGGACACTCAGATGATTCATTTCCCCTACCTCTTTTCGATTTCTATATCGAATTTAACGTCTTACTGCAAATAAAATTCAACTATTCGTGGAAGCCAATATCAGTGTTGTAAAACAAAGATATATTTCCATTGCTTGCTTTAATGGCAGTCGTTTTGATATCGTTATCCCATAGGAGAAAATCTGAAAACGTTTCACTTAATCAGCAGCAATTTAAGCGCAGTTTTTATGGCACCGATTCCACGATGGGAGTTCTCTACCCATTATAATTTCATATAATCTCTTATATGCAGTAGTATTCGTGTAAAATGATTCCTCTATTTACTTACGTTATTTTCGTTACCTTTTTGTTTAGAAAGAATATAAGCTCAAACAGAATGGGTTTGGTTACAGTTACTAAGTAAACATAAAACATATTTTTGTTATTAATGAACTCATAAGGGGGGGGGGAGGAATCGCATAAACATACATGACAGTTTAATTCTACTAAATTTATGTAAAATAAATTTTTAAACATGACACGCGAACAAAATATAGAAATAAAAGTTAGAACGAAAACTATTAAAAAAGATGCCAGAAACGCAAACTGTATTGCTTGATCTTCTTGCATATTGTATTATTCCGCCCTTTAAATTGTAACTTCTCTGAGTTTTCACAGTCACTTTTTCGTTTTCTTATTTTTTATTTTAATAGCCTAGTTCCACATCACTGTCACTTCACCGTTGCGAACTAAATCTAATGTTCCCTTGTTATCTTACTTTGTGTCTTAATGAAATACGCACGACGCAGCCCGTTCTTCCGAACGGTTCGCTGGCTGGGGAATCGTACACAAGATATCTCGGATCCCTTGCAGTAACAGTTTTCAATGCAAGCCCACGCAGCTGTTACACCCCGCTTGGGGAGCGGCATTTTTCGTCGCAAAAGGCAGGCAGGCTCACTCACTCACCCACCCACCCACCCACCCACCCACCCACCCACTCACTCACTCACTCACTCACTCACCCACCCACCCACTCACCCACTCACCCACTCACCCACTCACCCACTCACTCACCCACCCACTCACTCATGCACCCACTCACTCACTCACTCACTCACTCACTCACTCACTCACTCACTCACTCACTCAATTTTCGAGAGCACTAGCTTACATAGCCGCTGAAAATTTCCACGCAGTTCCAAATCGTCCGAGGCAGCGAAACTTCTAGAAGATTATGGTTGCCATGTTTACAGTGCAACCCTGCTCTGCTGCTAGCATCAGACGAAAATTTATAAAATAATATGTTAATTAAATTGCAGATACCATCCAAAATTCGTAAATAAACATCGAGGAAAAAGGCACAAGAAAAATCTCATTTACGTTCTTTGACCCTAACAAGACTCGAGCCTTTGGCTACAGTTACCAATTTCTTTCGAGCTTACAGCTGCTATTGAAAAGCTATTTCTGTAAATATTTATATGCCTATATTCTTGACAAACAACTCAACAAGCCAAACCTATTATTGGACAGAATGGTACAACGCACCTTTAATATCGAGATTCAATATGTCAAATTCAATATTTATGAAAACGAAAGACATCCATAAAGGACTGCTGTCAATGACTGGAAGATAACATTCTCAGATTACTTCACAACAGAAATGTCATAGGAATACGCTTTCTGAATCACAATGGTGCAAATGCATACCTTTATTTCCTTTATATTTACTTCTTTTCATATAAAATTGTTTAAAACAGCTTGTTAAACAAAAAGCTTCTATTAAAATGTAAATAGGCACTGGTATAATTCAAGGTTAAATGAACAAACTTGAAAAGTGAAAAGTACGTTGTAAGTTCTGTGGTCTGTTTTGCTGCAGAAAACATAACAAACACGAACTCTGTAATAACAAAGAAGGAAAGAAAAAGAGAAATTAAAATAGTACATAAAACGTTTCCTTTGGTGTTAGGGTAAACTCCATGGTGCTTTTTCCCTTTGTTTCTGATGTCACGTTTTAACTTGAAAAAGAATGAAAATATGTTGCCAAGTTCTTTCCAGGGAACTGAGAATGAATATATGGAACAAGGGAAAAACCTTTGTTAGCAAACTTTGTAACACATTTTGAAGTTTGTTTAGAAGAAAGTCCAGATATTAGAAAATGAATAATCAGGAAAAATGTTCAGTCCAAAATTTTACTTACGCAAGTATCCTACGGAAACAAACAGTAGAGAAATTAAAAACTGATATATTGAACTCATATGACTTTCTCTACTCTTGTACTAACCAGTCTTAAAACTCCTATTCCTATATCTATTTCGTGTCAGTTGAGATAAACATTTGCAGAAATTATCTTATTGCTTATTTCCTTGTAGGTGCAAGGGGAATATGAGAATAAAGTAGGCTTTGAGTGATAGTCAAGTCTTTTAAAGCTTTCAGATTCCGTTCTCTTTGCACGGCTAACATATGAAAAAATGAATAACGATGTGCCATTTGACAGAAATATAAGTTCTCCAAAACTCACACAAATAACATGGTTCACTCTATAACAAAATTTATTTGAACATAAATTGTGTATTTTAGCAAGATCTACATTTTTTGTACAGTAAGATTTGGTACATCTCTAACGGTTTACCAGTTATGCCAAAGTCGTCCAGAATAAATAGCACTACATAGGTTATAGCCAGAAAATTCAATATACAAATTTCAAAGACAAAAGGACAAAAACGTAAGATACAAAATGTGTCCCAAATAAGTAACTGGATCAAGTTTTACATTAGCAAAGCACAAGAATTTAGCGCACACTTACAGCCCTTTAGAACTAACCCCTAGCGCAACAGCCCTTTGCGAGCCATGATCGCTCCGTGCCCCACCTCTGCCTACCCCACTGAGTGGGGTGCAGTATTGAAGGGTGGGCGTGGTCAGCGCCTCGAACCCTCTCAGTGGGTTCGCAACCTGGGGTCGCTACTTGTTTATTCAAATAGCTCCTCAATTGGACCTTACGGAACCTAACGAGGCTGAGTGTACTCCGTACCAGACCTCCCAGCGGGGGCAAAATCCTCATGCCGGTATCGGGATCAAACCCAAGTCCTCCATGCGAGAGGCAGGCATGCTACCACTGTGATATTGAGGCCGGTTTACAGCCCCTTAACTCCGCAAAAATTGCGATATAAGCATAGCCTACGCCTACTCAATGTTAATATTTGTTATGCTGGATCTCAAAGCCTTCTTGTTCTGTTTAGAGACTGATAAAAATTTGTAATTTGAATATGCATAAAGGAATAAAGTGAAAATTGTAACTTTCTTTACCATAAACAGTAATATATTTTGCATTTCAGATCTTTTAGTGTTAACTATATACATATGTGCAATTCATGAATACGCAATAATGTAATATCTTGATCCCCAAAAAGGTTGTTTCACTTTCTTTACTACTGAGGCATAACTGGTGTGTAATTGCATTCAAAAGTGGTATAGTTTACCGTATATTACATACTTTACAATGTATTGTAATTTATTATTGCACGAATGTTTCCCACTTCCTCTGCGGGATCGATTTTGTCACTTCCAAGATTACATTTAGATATACTGCGGAATCGTTTAAGGCGGCGGGATTAAAGCATGTGCCAACAATCGTGTTATTTCGGGATTCTGCTGTATTATGTTTCACACAAAATTTGATGTCGAGATTTCACCGGAAATACATGCTTGAGGCCTCTAAATAAAAACAATGTTTTTTATCAAAATATTCTTGTGTGTGCGTGTGATTAAAAGAGAAAGAGAGGGAGAGAGAGTGGTATAACGTAAAACCGAAATACCACATATGGTGTTGAAGCATCTTCCAAAAATGCGGCCCGAAAATTGTAAACAAAAGCCCCTACTCTAAACTGCAATTCTCATTAAAATATTTTCGTTATATTTTATTTTCTGAAAAGTGGCTCAAACGATTTTGTGACACTAGCTAGAAATATTCCTTTATTTACCTTGATAGCAAGCGTTTATCTCGATTAACATCAAGTAGGAAAAAAGAGTAAGCGTTTATAAGAAGAGTTTGAACAAGAGTAGACATAGTCATGAGAGTGGAACACACTAGATATTGTTAAAGAAAAAAATATTTTCTTTTTAGAGTTCCTTTTTTGCCCCATTTCATGCCTTCTTTAACATTTGAGGTAATTGGCAGCTTTTTCATTGGAACAATTGCTCATTGGCAATTATGTTCACTCATTTTACTACTTGTCTAACTTTGGGTTTGTTGACGTTGGGTTTTCTTTATGAACGTTAAATTCACAGTCACACACATTTTACAATCTTGCTCATACTTTCATCCTTGAGCTAGGAGTCAAACTCGCGACTTCTGGATTTGATCAGCATGCTAACACCAGACCATGGAAGCATTAAGACTTTTTTATTTGACTTTGCAATCTTTCTGTTTACAAAAAGCAGACACCTTCGTGATATTTTAATGGAAACAAGTCTGGCCTCTGGGAACCGACTCCTATTAGCAACGCTCCATAAGTTGACCCTAGCTGTTAAACCAAAACCCGATATCACGCCATCCCTCTCACAGTGAAGTTCTGCTTTGAGTCACCGACTTCAAAGTGCTATTCCTGGCATTTCCTCTGTTACACAGCGTGCTCCCACATTTTAGGGAATTAATGGCGGAGCTTGCATTTCCGCTGGTACTGTAAATACATTCCAATCATACAGGTGCTCGCCTACTTAACCACTGAACATACTTTGGTATCACTGATCGTTAGGTAAAGCAACCAATTACCTTAATTTAACGCTGTGAATACTTCTGAAAAGAGAGGACTGTTGACGCACCTTTGCACGGGAATAGATTGAATAGAAGAATTTGATAAATTTTAGCCAAAGAATATGAAAAAAAGCTCTTATTGAACCAAAATACATCGTTGAACTCAAAATATACATGTAACTACAATATCCTGTAAGAATTTCAGTCTGATATCTTAAATAGTAACTGTGATGATGTACTATAAGCTTACAAATTAGCATAATGAGATAAGAATTTAATCTCTTCAAGTATTTTTGCCTCCACCCTGATATTACACAGGATGCTAGGGATGCGAGTGCTCAAATTTTAAGTGATGGTAGATTCAAGTATGGCAAATAAAAATTCCACAACAAATTCTTGTGTGGTGAAAGGTAAAGAAGATAATTGAACATCATCGAAATCATTATTTGCTCAGTTTGGCAACAAACCAGAGCTGAACAACTGAACGGTCTGTATACTAATCGGCTTCTGCTATCATGCACGCGTTCACACTTATGACGACTGAAAATCCAAAATAGGACAGGTATTGAAAACTGGTTTCGCCACTGTCTGAGTGTTAGTTATCAGCTATTAAAAATAACGAGGGCAGGGGTGGCGTCCTTTTTGAACAGTCATCAGAGACTAGTTTTTGCTGCCAACATTCCTCATCTTCTGCTCTATGCACATGTCAAAGTTGCGCGTTTGCCAAGTGTATGTTCAAGAATTTATTCCAATAGACACTGGCAAGAAATGGAAAGTACACAAACAACTCATCATTTGAAACTCTACTTCTCTATGCTAATTGCAGAAGTAAACGATAAAGAGCAATCAAACATTCGGCCAATTTTATTTCTTATTTTTATAACCATGCACTACAGAGGAAAATGCACGAGGAAGTTGTTTTAACTTAATGTCAACAAGTTTCCGTTCAAGTTTGCGCATCCAATATCCTGTATACGACGAAAGCTTTTATTTGATGAACGAGTAAGGGCGTTGATGTTTTTATTCTCTGAGCTAAACGTTTGTTAACGTTAGTTTTTTGTTCACGTTCACATCGCTCCCACACTCTCGTCTAGCCTTTGCGGGGCTTAAGGAATAATTCTGGTTAAGGAGAATTAACCGTTTCAATGGGAAATCGAACAACGGACCTCTGGTTGAGCTGCGTGACTACTCGAAAATAAAATATGTAATGAATGGGAAAATATAAACATTTAAAGCACTAAAACCCCTTCAGTGATGCAGAGAACATGGAGTTTAAGAACTGCTTGAGGCCACATTGCTATTGTCACTAAGTTTTTGTGATCTTCATACAAAGTAACGATATTGTCAGTGATATTAATTGAGATCAATCAAGTGCAGCGAGTTTAGAACATAATATTGACTTTTCATAATTGTTGGCTATGCCTAGCCAGTTTGTTCTTTGGCGTCGAAGTGTATGTTTAGCGAGAAAACTGCAACAGTGTTTCATGAGAAGGCTGACGATTTCTGAGTGTTAATAAATTGTCTAAATAACAAAAGTAATATTGATTCTTGCATATCCGTACTACGCTTATGACAATAGTAATATACTCTTATAGCTCTTCGACTGATGTTAGGCCGCGAGGAATAAAACTTCGTAAGTAGCCCAACGAAGATTATTAAAATATTGAATAATCCTTCCAAGTGAAGCCTTGTGAGCACGTAAACCATTTTCCAGCCAAAATGTAACGAAACAGCAACCACGTCCGAAGTCTAGTAATTGCTAAACTAACCCTCGAACATTAATAGTTCATTACTTATATGTACTTATTATTTATTCATTTATTCAGCCATTAGATATTTATACGCAATTATATTTAGGTGTATGTAACTTGTCAGAACTGAAGCAGACCTTGTGCTGTTAACAGAGGTGTGAATAACCTTTGTGAATAAATGTACCGTCATGCTTCCCCCTTTCTCCTAAATTACCGCTAATTACTCTGACTAGAGGACAGAACAGTGGCTAATGTTCTATAAATTTGTAGAAGCTTACGACACGTCGCTAAGTAAAGCATGTGATTGTGTTAGTGACAGAAGAGGAAAAAGAAATTACGTATTTTACATAGTTAAGCACGACAAATTGTTTATAACAAAGTGTATGCATTTTTTAAAAGGAGCTCAAGTGACGAACAAAGGTGCAAACTTGATTTAAGTAGTGCCAAGAGTTAATTGCTGCAGCGTGTGGAATAAATCAATTTCTATTGATATTTATTTAGTTTAACTGATAAAGTTCTGATTCACAATTTCACTTAATATAACGACGAGTATGATTTATGTGTAATAAATGCTTATCTTGATTAAAAAGAAGTGGATAGCGAAATAAGCATCAGCAAGAGTAGTTTGTGGATGCGGAAGAAGAGATTAGTATGAATGCAATACAACGATTTTTGGAATTTTGGAACTAGAACGGTTGGTAGCGTTACTGATAAATAATTATTTTTTGAATCTCTGCAGCGGACAATGTCACGTTATTTTTGTTGGAGTATAAACCAGGGGTGCTCAACAAGCGAGCACGCGCTCGCTTCCCCACCCACAGTGGCTATCCAAGGTTGCATTTGCATCTAGTTGAATGGCAGTCTTTTCTTCACTGACATCTGCGAACAAACATTTTCAAAAAATAACTACATTAAAAGTGCTTATCTTTTGAGGTTGTGTGCCTCATATTTTGCACCAAATATTGAAGACCTTCTGAAACGTAAATCGTGCCAAAAAGCAATCCTCAGAAACAGTGGTTAGTCAGAAGTAGAATGTAAATGTGTACGCCTTTGATTCCCTGTACGTAAGAATGACGCCGCCAGTGGAACTCAGCAAATGCTTCTGTCACAGCGGGTGGAAGGAGGTGATTTCAATCTCCCCTAGCTTGCCTCGGTTGAGCACTGCTGCTATAAACATTCCTCTGCGAATCATGCGTAACGGTAGAGAAAGTAGAAGTGTATTATCTGACTGAACTTTGCGCTTGTTCTAGCAACTTTAAACAACCCGTTAACTATTTTGCAGTCTAGATATTTTAAAGAGGAAGTTTCAGTGCATAATGGAGCAGGCATATATTGCCATCAAATACCATGACATCTGACCTCATTTCCTCGACATGGCGTCTACAGCAGTTTACGAGTCGTGCCACAAGTTAATGTACCTATAAAGAGGAGATGTCGCCGCAAGAACCTTCTTTGTCTTTCTTCCGGAGTACTGGAAAAATATCGTACTCGCTGCTTCCCTTCAAATAACAGACCCGACCCAGTCGAAAACACGCGCCCTCTTACGCGCGTTAGCAAACAGACGGTGAAAATCCTTTATTGAAGCCTTTGAATTTAAAAAAGACCTTGTTTTATTCATATAGCCTTCTCTGCTGGCTATTCTAAAATTTACTCTTAGAAAGGCTTTTCTCTTCTAGTCCTTGATAATGAAGGTACACTTTCGTTAAATATTTACAATTTTGTTGCAGGTGCAGGTACACGGTCGGCTGAAGCGATAATCTGAATTGATGAAAAGCTAAGGCTTGAAATTTTGATGCTCTTTGCATGAGCACAACAATTTTAAATATTCAAACCAGTAATAATAGCTATCTCAGAAATTATTTATGGTGCAAAAAGTGTATGTGGTATAAATTGTGTGCTTTAACGAGATCTAAATGTTTTGTCTGGTAAGATTCTCTCTCTCGCTTACATATACAAACTATACAAAAATAATTAAGAACAAAGAGGGCCTCCAAAACTAGTCCCAGAATTTTAAAGTTATACATTTATTATTCAAAATCATTAGAGCCATTCTGGGAAAAATAAAATATACCAAAAATGCTGTTAGATAAATGCTAGTTTGGGATCGGTGGTATTGACTTGAAAATCTTTGTAGATATATCCTGGAAATATGCTGTTAAATCCCAAGTTTAGTGTTCAACCGAATTTTGAGCTATGCTGAGAGATTTTCTTGGAATATGTTCTGGGTATTTTCTCTGAAGTTTCTTTTGTTTTGTAGTGTTTAACGCCCCTTTTTACTACATGCGGCACCGCAGGTGGTGTCACTAATTATACATGGAATGAAGATAGAATGATATTATTGGGGAAACCGGAGAACCCGGAGGAAAATCGCCTCTGCACCGCCTTGTCAACCGCAGATCCCACATGCGGTCACCAGGGACTTACTACATTAAGGCACACAATTTGTCATTTTTTTCGTGGACTTAACCATTTTTGAGATCTTCCTTGCTATTAGACTGAATTTTCAGGCACTTATACCTTTCGCAACTTGAAAGTCATTCTTTTTTTACTTTCTCTACTATAGTAAGCAGAGGAACTATTATATTTTACCCAAAAATTCGATGTCGAGATTTCATCGGAAATATATCTGAATAAAAAAAAAAAAAAAAGATCATTTTTAGAAGCAGGTGCGCGCTTGCGCGCGCGTGTGTATGTCATTGTCTGTGGACAGTATAAGTAAAACAAAAGTCGTTTAGAAACTAAGGTTGGTATTTTAAGTTTAACATCGTTTAAGGATGCGACTCGAAGATTTTGAAGAAAATTTCTCCACACTAAACTACCCTTTACATGTCTTGAAAGTTTTGATTTTATCGAAAATGACTAACGATTTTGATTAAAATGCCATATGTTTAAGCTATTTTTATGGCAAACGAAATGTAAATTTTGAATTTTCTGGCTATAGCCCATGTAGTCCTGTTTATTCTGGATGACCTTTGCATAACTATTCTATTAAAAAAACAAAAAACAACAACGTAAATCTTACTAAAAGACAATTTATGCTTAAATAATTTTGTTGTAAAATGAACCATTTCGGAGATATTCCCTGTTATTCGCGTGAGTGTTGGAAAAAACTTTCGCCAAATGGAACATCGTTATTCTTTTCTTTTTTTTTAACTGTGCAAAGAGAACGGAATTTGAAAGTTTTAAAAGATGTTACTATCGCTCAAAGCCTACTGTATTCTCATATTACCCTTGCACCTACAAGAAGATAAACAATAATTTCTGCAAATTTTTCTGTCACCTAACACGAAAAACATATAGAAATAAGAGTTAGTAAAAATGATTAGTTCCAGTGCAGAGAAAGTCATGTGAGTGCAACACATTACATTTTTTTCGGTTTTCATCTGGACATGCACAGTGAAATTCCAAGGGAATGACATAGCGATGAGCTCTTAAAAGATTTGACTATCGCTGAAGTTTTGTGTATTCCCTTATTTCTACTGCATCTGTAAAAATATGTATTGGAACATTTTTATACATTTTAGCTCATTAACAAAGTAGAAGGAAGAATAACGTTTTCTAACAACAGTTGGTTTAAGAATGGATAGAGAAAATCATGTGAATGTAATACATACGTTTTTTATATCGTTATATTGATATTCTTGCAAAATCGTAATAATCTTTATACTGCTTATCTATAGTAAGAAAACAAATATTGTACGACAACTAAAAATTGGATATCGAAATTATACGTTTAAGGACTGTGAATCCACAAAAGGCATTTACAGTGCAAAATCCCCGCGACTGCGCGCGTGCGTGTGCGCGTTTGAGGGGAATAACTGAAAAAAGGGAAACTCGGTTAAATACCAAAGGTATATAAGTACAGTTCCTTTCAAGCATGTGACACGAAGAATTAAAAAAAACTCCGACCTCCGATTAGCATTTGCATGGATAACCTCACTTTTTATTTTCGCATGAAAGGTTCTACGGATTTTGATTATGAATTCACGAATTTGAAAGCAACAATGCATACCGAGGAGCTTCCGCTTACAACATTTGAAGTCCCCTTCATTCTGAAAGACTTCTGTATAACTGTAAACTGCAAGAGATAGATAAAATACTACTAAAAAAAAACGTAGATTTCGTTAAAGTACACAATTTGTCAAATTAAACATTTTGTTACCATGACCAATACCGATATATTCTAAGCTATTGATCTGAATTTTGAATAATTTACTTATATCTTTTTAAGCGGTACGGCGCTATTCATTTCTACTTTCTCCACTGGTAAGTAGAGGAAGTATTGCATTCCACCCAAAAATTCAATGTAGAGATTTCACCGGGAATATACGTATTGAGACACCTTGAATTTAAAAAAAAAAAAAAAATTCAGAAAAAGGTCCGCGTGTGTGTCAGTCTTTGGACAGCATAACTCAAAAACGAGAACTCGGTTAAAAACCAAAGTTGGTATTTAAGTTTAATGTCTTTCAAGGATGCGAAACGAAGATTTTGAAGAAAGTTCCTCCATCATAAACTACCCTTTACATGGAAAAATCTTCGAAAATCTATGTTTTCTTGAAAGTGGCTCCAGAGGTTTTGATTAAAATGCCATATGTTTGAGATATTTTTATGACAAATGAAATATGTATGTTGAATTTTCTGGATATAGTCCATGTAGTCCTATTTACTCTGGATGAATTTTGCATAACTGGTAAACATAAGAGATAGACCAAATCTTACTGTACAAAAATGTAGATCTTGCTAAAACACAATTTATGTCCCACTAAATTTTTTTGTAGAGTGAACCATTTCGGAGATATTTCTTGTTATTTGTGTGACTTTTAGAGAACTTATATTCTGTCAAATGGAACATAGTTATCCATTTTTTATATGTTAACCGTGCAAAGAGAAGGGAATTTGAAAGCTTTAAAAGATTTGGCTATCGTTCAAAGCCTACTGTATTCCCATATTACCCTTACACGTGCAAGAAGATAAGCAATAAGATAATTTCTAACACGAAGAAGAATAGGAATGAGAGCTTGTAAGAATGGTTAGTAGAAGAGTAGAGAAAGTCATGTGAATGTAGCAAATTAGATTTTTATATTAGTGCGCTTTCTAACCTACTTCTGCACTAGAACACGAAGCTACAGTGAATATTTAAACGTTATGATTACATTTACGGAAAAAAATGTTTTATACTATTCTTTTAAAATGCCCTAACATTTCCTATTGTGACTTGCTTGTGATATTTTTAATAACGTTCGTAATGTTTGACTTGTGAACACAAATCAAAACTTTCCAATATAACAGACATTTGACATTCTGGCCAACAGCATAGCAAGAATATTGTTCTTCCCACTCCTCTTGGAGTAGAAAGGTTACATTGTGTTTTCGTTGTTTCGGAAGAACCATGTAGTATCGACGAGGTGTACACCACTGCTCCTTTACGTTTGAACGCGTGTTTATTGATGGAGGAAAGACTGTCGTAGGGCTACGCATTGCTTTGTCCCTGACGATGGTGTTACGTCATGTCATCAGCCGGTACAATTTTGCTGGCATCCTTCCCGAATTAGAGGACTTCACAGGCTATGAAGTCTGCAAACGAGTCAATTGCAAGTTGTTAGTTCTGAGTGTAGGGTCACGAGTCGCCACTGTAAGCGCAGATTGGTTTGTTGTTTGGGTGATTGAAGCAGGTCCCAGTAGCTGCTCCTTGTTTGCAAATCTGAATAATGCTGCGAGTTTGAGTAGTAATCAAATATGTGCATACATTCTGTAAAGCTATAGAAGTTTCAGCTATGTCATTTGGGTTATGTGTGGTCAAGTGTCTCACGGCGCTGTTCAACCAACGGACAGATCACAAACTAAACAGCAACACATGCTAACGACATTCATGAAACGCATCTATAGCAAGTGTGCCTGTTTTGTTTACGATTTCTCCGTCGGTTGAGTGGCGCGCTTACAGCAATAGAGAATATAAATATGTGTATTAATGATAGTGACAGCTTGTAGCCGTATATTCAGATCATTCGTCGAATGGTACTCGCCTCGTTCACGTCTACTTTGCACCACTGGTGGAAAACCGTGACGGCACAGCAGGACCTCTCGTCAGGGAGCGGAAAACGACGCAGGAGGAGCTGCTACTACGCTACTACATACAGTGTAATAGCCAGGCCGGGCGCCGCTAGTTCGTCGAGGAGTGTCCTATAAGAGATCTGGCAAGCAGATTTTAGGGCACTCCAATCTGAAGAAGAGAGAAGAGAACCCACCGAGGCAGCTTTCCGGGAGCTGTCCTAACACAGAACCGGGCTTGGGCCCTCTACTGGCCTGTCTAGTGAAGGAGGCTCGCCGAGCGCTTTCACGGGCCAACCAGGAAAAGATGTCGGACGGAGGAGACTCGGTACCGACTGACACTGACAGACCAACGAGACCGCAGCCCCACAAGGTTGTAGCCAAGGGTCTGGACTCAGGTCTGGACCCGGGGTTCGCTGGAACCCCAATAGGCGCGCCGCAAGGCGTCTGGCCCTCTGTGGGGAGCCGAATGGCACCTGCACCGACTCTGACACAAACACCGAGTACCAGCAAGCAGGTAAGACCTGACATGGTATTGACATCCCCGAAACCCTCAACCTCGAACCCCTCACCCGGTCCCCGAGTGAGCATCGCCAAGGCGAAAGCCAAGGCACTTACTAGGGCCAAGAGTAGGCCGAAGGTGAAAAAGGCCGTGGGCCTTGTTAATCAAGGGACTGTCTCCCCCATAACACCGCCAGCTCCTGTCAACCCAACTCCAGCACTGCCGGACGACGATGGCTTTGTAGTGGTACAAAGCCGCAGGAAAAGGTCCTCTGGTTCGACCCCAGAGCGACCTGCTCCTTCATCGGGACCTGCAGCGTCCCCCCAGCACCAAGCCGCACAAAAGGCGGAAAAAATTCCGCCAATTGTGTCTGACCCCTTCCCTAATCACATCAAGGTGATGAAGGAACTCAGGGGAAAGTTAAAGGCGGTATTTCAGGCAACACGACACCCAGGGCGTGTTGTCATCCGAACCACTTCCTCTGGAGACCATGCGGCCGCAAAGGAAGTGCTGAAAGCGAGTGGAATAAAATTCCACACGTATTCGCTACAGCGACCCCACGTGGTCCGCAGGGTAATTAGAGGTCTCGATTCGGAGACAGACCCCCAGGATATCTGTGCCGGCCTGAAGGACGAACACGGAATCGAACCGCGGTCCGTGGTGCAACTCACCACTACAAAGGTGAAAGAGGGGAAACCCACAAAGGTACCCCTACCTCTATTCCTGGTAACCGTAGAGAAACAAGGGGAGGGAACCCCTAAGATTGACGAGGTGACTTGCCTGTACTATACACGGGTCACGATTGAGCCTTATCACGGCAGGGAGGGGCCAGCCCAGTGCTATAAATGCCTGGGTTTCCACCACTCAAGCTTTGCCTGTGAGAGGACTCTCAAGTGTCTCCGTTGTGCGGGCGAGCACCTGGTAAAGGCTTGCCCGGTACCAAAAGAAGAAAGAAGGTGCGCCAACTGCAATGGATCCCACATAGGGATCTATCGCGGGTGCCCTAGGAGACTTGCGATAATGCAAGGCAAACAGGGCAAGGCTGACACTGAAGTCAGAACAGGGGTCTCTTTCGCCACGGCCCTGGCGAGACACGAAGGTGCTCTCGCACAGGCCGAGGCCGCGGAAGTAACCCCTAGCGACCAGGTTGCCAAGTCGATGACAACGCCAGTCCCGGAAAGTGTCCCACCCCAGGTTGGGAGCACAAAACCTGCTCCAACACCCAGCACTGCTCCTAAAGAAAAACGTCCTCCCAAGAAGGGGAAGAAGAAAGCCTCTGTGGTGAAAAACACAGAAAAACCTACTGTGGCGAAGGATTCCAACAAAACTGTTGGAAAACTCTCCCCACCACCAGTACCCACAGCTCAAGCTGCGGCAGAGACAGCCAATGCTAGCCCGTCCCAGCGGACTGGCTCAACCAACCACGAGGCAGCAGTGCCTCTACAAAACATCCCAGAACCAACCTTAGGGGACACATTCGCTTCCGAGGAGATGGCTGAATTCATCGAGTTGGCAACCTGGTTCGCCGACTTAGTTCAGCGTTCCCTCCCAATCCTACGACGCTGCAGGGAAACCATCATCAACCCCGGGATTTCCGCTGTGCAGAAGCATCTCACGGTGCTTCAAACGGCTAAGGACCTCTATTCTAACTCCACGAGCTCGTAATGGCGCATAGAACTGTGCGTTCATTTCGAGCTGCGTTCTGGAACGCAAATGGAGTTAGAGACCAGAGACCTGGCCTGCTGGAGTTCGTGGACAGCCATGGGATTGATATCCTGATGGTCTGTGAAACGCACTTGCACGCTGGTGTACGGTTTAACCTGCCAAGTTACGCCGCTCATCGGTCTGATCGGGTCGGCCGACAGGGCGGTGGTACTGCCATTTTCATAAAGAACCATCTCACCCACACTCCTGTTACCATTCCTCCGCTACAACACCTGGAAGCAACCGCCATAAGGCTATCCTTGGGCGGGAACGATCTGGTGCTTGTGGCGGTATACGACCCGCCGGATGGTCACTTCTATGAAGCGGACATCACGGCACTCCTGAACCTACACCACAGGGTTTGCATTGCAGGCGACTTCAACGCAAAGCACCCAAGCTGGCACAGCCGCACCCAGAACGTTAAGGGCCGGGGATTGTACCGTCTCATTAGCGGGAACCCCGCCCTTCACGCGCACGGGCCGAGAGGTCCAACCTACTACCCGGCACGCGGCGCCGCGGATATCATCGATTTCATGGTCACCAAAAACATACCATTTCACTTGGACCTCTCTGTGATTAACGATCTGGACTCCGACCACAACCCTGTTGTGGTGGATGCAGACGTTAATCTTACTGCCCTGGGAGTGCCGGACTGGGTGGATGAAGTCGACTGGGATGCAGCCGTCCTAGCCCTTCAAAACTCCGTGGAAGCAAATCCTCGAATAGACTCGATAGAGGCTCTCGAGGAGGCAGCCACGGGGTTTTCTACCTCTGTCCTAAACGCGGTGCGTGCTCACACGCATCGCATTCCTACCGAAGTACCAAACCCGACATCTATCCCTGTCCCACTAAAACGCCTCATTCAAGCAAAGAATGCTGTCAGACGGCTATGGCAGAGATTCCGACATCCTAGGATAGGAGTAATACACCAGAGGTTCAAATCCCTGGTGAGACGACTCCTAAGAAAACACAGGCAAGCAGCTTGGGACGAAACAATGCGTCGCGTAAACCTCCAAGAGAGGAAACCGTGGCGCATCGTCCGAGCCTTGAGGAAAGACAAATCTGCACACCAGCATCCAGTGCACAGCCCTCGGGGAAGACTTGTCTTTGAACCGAGGGAAAAAGCGGAGGCACTAGCAGACTATCTGGAGACTCAGTTCCAGCCTAGGGTAGATCCCCAGAACGATGACCATACTGACCTCGTGGAACAAGCGGTAGAAGACTTCCTGGAAGTCCGACCCGCGGGCCACGAGGAGTTCCACATCCCGGTAGTTACCCCTCGCGAGGTAACTAACACCATCCGGCACCTAAAACCTAGTAAAGCCCCTGGGCAGGACCGTGTAACAGCGGAAATGCTCCAGCACCTACCCCATAGAGCCGTGATGCACTTGACCCGCATTTACAACGCATGCCTCAGCATGTGCCACTTTCCAGCTGTCTGGAAACAGGCGCGTGTGGTATGCGTTTTGAAGCAGGGAAAGAATCCGGTTTTTCCATCCAGTTACCGTTCCATCAGCCTCCTACCAGTTGTCTCGAAAGTGTTCGAGAAACTGTTCCTGTCCCGCCTCGGACCTCTTTTGGAGGAAAAAGGTCTCCTACCGGAACACCAGTTTGGTTTTCGTTCTGGTCATTCCACGACTGAACAACTACTGCGTGTAGCCGAGAAAGCTTCCCTGGCTTACCAGGAGAGAGCTAAAACGGTGGCAGTGTTGCTCGACGTGGAAAAGGCATTTTCTACCACTTGGCATGAGGGCCTTGTCTACAAGCTCATACAGCAGGAAATCCCCCCTCCATACATTTACTTGGTGGCTAGTTTCCTACAGGAACGTAGCTTCCGGGTGAAGGTGGAGGGATCATTCTCCAGAGAGAGGCCCATTGGCGCAGGAGTCCCCGAGGGCAGTGTACTGTCACCGGCACTCTTCGCAGCTTACATGGCCGATCTCCCGACGCACCCCAACACACACATCTGTCAGTATGCGGACGATCTCATGATCTTCGCTACTAACAAGAACCCGCGCTACAGTTACCGACAAGTACAAGCCCACCTCCGTGCCATCAATAGATGGTGCGAGAACTGGCGTATGTCTATTAACCCGGAGAAAAGCTCTGCGATTCTCCTGGCTAATACGATAGCCAACCGGCTCCCGCTGGACCTCGTGCTTCGGCGCCGTCGGATCCCCTGGGTCACTACGGCGAAGTATCTCGGGGTCACGCTGGACCGGCGGCTGACGTATAGACATCACGTCAGGGGCAAAGTACTTCAAGGCCACGCTGTCCTGCGGCAGTTGTACCCCATCCTCAGTTCCCAAACCATGCCCCTACGCCTGAAGCTTCGGCTGTATCGAGCGATCGTCCCGCCTCTGGTCCTGTACGGATGCGAGATCTGGGGAGTGGTGGCAAGGTCCACCTTCATCAGACTCCAGACGTTGCAGAACCGGGCATTAAGGATGATCTATGATACAGGCCGAAGATTTCCTGCCCATATCCTACACGAACATTCCGGTATCCCGTACATTGTCGACGTGATCAAAACTCGCGCTCGAACAATGTACAATAAACTCCAGAACCACCCCAACCCTCTGGTGAATACCCTGGGCCAATACGACCAGAGACAGCCGCGCCGACTACCATCCAAAAGATTGCCGAAGGACATCTTAAGTCCGGCGATCTAATCCAAGATGGGAAAGGCGGAAATGCAATCTGTACTCAAAACAGAGCGAATCACCAGTTCAGTTCACCTCTCAGCGTGTGACTGACGGCCAGAACCCTGGTAGGAATTAGCGCGTAAAATTCGCGCACAGCTCACTTGCGAACCAATCCCTACCTACAATTACTATAAAAACCCCTGTCCCAACAAATTTCCCAGTGAAAACATCCCTGTAGTGACACCGTCAAAACCATCGCGCAGGTAAAGCCGTATGACGGCTAGGTACTGCGGTAAAGACACTCGACCGGAGGAACATTCACCTCACCTCCGTTCGACTCGAACTGGCGTCTGGCGTCTGGCGTCTAGCCGTATATTCGCAACTTTTAGCTCATTGTGCCCCACATTTGCTTCTGTTATCATATAATGTATGGACTTTCAACCTGTGCGATTTACGTTATCAGTAAATGGACCATAAATTGCAACGGTAAATTCTGATATACCACAAAGCCCACACCGAGTCCGGAAAACATTTCTCTGCCTCTAAATGTAGTAAAATTAACGGAGAGAAAGTATTTTAACTAGCAGAAAGAACATTACGTGTTGCGATGGTTTTTGCATTTAGGACTTTATTAGTTTTGTGTCTGGTATTTACAAAATTATTTTGTGGATAACAGTTAGAAATTTACTACAGAAAATAAATAACTTATTTGATCGATCTAATGTAGTTTATATCAAATAAAGTTAATCTTCGAAGACGATAAGCGTGACACAAACATTATATAGCACTGTACATGATTGTTTATGTGCTGACCAAACTGAAGGTAATTTATGGCCATAGAACGAATTATTTGGGCGTGCAACTGTAAAATATGCTATTTTAAAAACATTAAGTTTTCATTTAAAGATAGATAAAATGTTATCAACTATATGGGCTCTTATTTTCTCAGTTGAAAGGATGAAACTTATTTCAGTAGAATTCTGTACAGTCACAACATTGAAATATGTGCGGTATTTTGCCCTATGTTGGCATTTAAGTGTTTTGTGTCATCAAAATTGCTTTGTAAGTACTTTAATAAATTACCCATACATTCTAAAATGGAAATCGTAATCCTCAGAAACATCATGTGGGTTAATTAAGAGTAGAATATGAATGTGCACGCCTTCGATTTCCTGTACTTAACAATGCAACCGTCACTGGAACTCAGTAACCTAGGATAAATGCGTCATTCTGTCCCAGCGGGAGGAAGGTTATTTCAACCTTCCCTAACTTGCCTGCAGTTGAGCATCGCTAAGGGTGTAAATGTGTGTGAATTTAATGTTTGTAAAACAAGCCCAATGTATCGTAAACAAAGCCAAACGTTAGTAACATTGTTCCAAAGGCAAAGATGCCGATATGACCTTAGATGTTACTGGTGACATAAACAGAAAAAAAAAATGGAACAAATGTAGGTCGAAATCTAAAGAACACACTTTATATTCCAAGCATGTTTTCGTGCCGTTCTGTGTTATTGTGGTCAGGGTATTCCTTGCCAGGAAAACAAAAACAAGTCGCGGAAATCCTCACCTCTATACTACTGTTTTAAAGAGATACTTTTTTATGTATATATGTGGTGTTCCTTATAGATTCCTAGAACACTTGCACCGATTTCAACCAAAGTTCACACACATGTTCTTTAGGAAAGAAGTAAACATACTGTGGGATGCTATAAAAAGCATTCCTTATGGAAGAGGGGATAAACATCTTCAGTGGTAGACAATTTTGAGGATTTATGGGATAAATGCGACCGTTTTCTTTGTTCACATGGCTTTGTCTACCTTCTATTTCTTACTATTGGATGTAAAACTCTTCTTAACAAAGGCTTATTTTTCGGTGTACTTAATTTAAATCGACATAATTTTTGTAGAAATGACTACCGCTAGTTACAGTAACTATAATTTAATTATAGATACAAAGGGTGCAGTGATAGCCAAATATTTTAAGAACTGGGTGCTATCTGCTAGCCCTTATATCCATGTTCTTTTCCATACAGTCGTGAGGAACACGTGAATATTGGCAGGACCTTGCAAGAATGACATACTGTTGAATAATTCGAACCAATAGATCGGCAATGGCTGATACCACAAAATGGTTATGTGAAATAAATAATTCTGTTTTAAAGAGACCTACAGTTTTGGTGTAAAAAGTGTTCATCTATCGCTAAAGTTTACCAGTTACCCAAGTTGTTTCATAGTCTATTCCAAGAAAATTCAAGACAAACAAACATTTCATGTTATGAGGATATTTATCTGAATCAAAATTGTTAGATTATTTTTTTTTTGAGAAAATAAAACATCGAAAAATCTCGCTGGTTTTGGTGGAGAGATTTTCTTGGAAAAACGACGTATTAAGTAACAAGTTTGATATTTAATCGACTTTTCGTTTTTGCGTTATACTGTTCACAGACATCTGCACAGACAGAACACATACACATGGATGTTCTTTTTCTAAAAATGATATCTTGGAGGGTTACAGAGTCTCAAAACATGTATTTCTGGTTACATTTTTGTATCAAAATTTTAGGTGGAGTATGATGCTATATTATATTTATATTTGAAGAGTAGAAAAATATGAGCCAAGTGACTAAACGGCATTCTATAACATAGGTAATTTGTTTTTTGTGTAGTGCTTAACATTCACTTTTACTACATGTGGCACTGCAGCCGGTGATACATGGAATGAAGATGGAGCACCGGTGGAATGAGATGGCGGGGAAACAGGAGAACCCCACATGTGGTTGCCTGGGATCGAACCCGGGCCGCTTTGGTGAGAAGCGAATGGTCTAACCACTCGGCTACGGTGCAGCCCTAACACAGGTAAGTTTGACCATGTACTTGACAAGTGAATAGACGTTTGCACTTAGTTTGCACCTAGTCAAATTGGTTGGCCCATGGGAACTGAACCCGGGACTCCCTAAGGGACCGCAGACGTTACCACTACTTGAGCTACTCCACTCGACAGGGTTATTCTTTGTGAACTAGCAGAGCTATCTTCATGGTATAGCGTTACAGCCACAATCAAACTTTCAGACGTTAATAAACGGGATTCTATTTTATTCGCACATAAAACGTTTTTGGGTTGCGTAGGCACAGTTCTTCATCTGGAGTTTATCACCAGGGAGAAGCATTCGACTGCACTAAATACTTGTGATAACTCATCGAAGTGATTACTATCGGAACACCGTCTTGTGAATGAGCAATAAAGAGCCATGATGGCATGTTGGCCATAAATCTGGACATGAGCATGGGCCAACCACCAACAAAAGAGACGCGACCTATAAAGCTTGCTTTATAAAGTAGAATTTAATGTTGGACAGGGCAGCAATTTACGACCACGCTATGCTTTTATTACATGCTGTGTTCACAGGAAGGAATACCAGTATGGCAATACACGCATTCCGCGAAAAATAAGTCTCACAACCAAAGCATGTCCTTGGGCTACTCGTCCATCACTGGAGAACGAGGAAGAGTCAGAAGATAACAGAGTATTGCTACTTCTTCTTCTTCTTCTTCTTCTTCTTCTTCTTCTTCTTCTTCTTCTTCTTCTTCTTCTTCTTCTTCTTCTTCACTTCATGGAGCAGATCAGCGCTGTTCAACGTTTGCGAAAGAGAGGAGTTTGCGTTTACCTCCTTCCACTGTACGTGGAATCGACATAAACATTTTCAGAAATTAACCTACTACTAATTTGCTTGCTGGTGCAAGGGGGATATGAAAATACAGGAGGCTTTAGGCGAAAGTCAAATGTTTTAAGAGCTGGTTGCTCTGCGGTGCCTTTGAAATTCCGTTCTCTTTCCAAGGTCAAGAGGTAAACAAATGAATAACATATTTCTGTTTGAAAAAAGGTATAAGTATTAACAAAGTCAAACAAATAATAAAGAATATCTCGAAAATGGTTCGCAAAATAAAAAATAAGTATTTGACATAAATTGTGTTTTAACTAGATCCATATATTTTACTTTATAAGTATTTAACTATTCCTTACTGTTTACCATTTATGCAAAAATCATCCAGAATAAAGAGAGCTTCTGAGGACATTCTCAGAAAATTCAAGGTAAGACTTAGAAACTGCCATGGAATCGCCTGTTTCTGTCCGTCACTAGATATTGACTATCTCTTCTACTGAAGAATAGCCACTCATTACGTAAGCGTCTCCAAAGAGACAAGGATGGACATCCCTGATTTATATTAAACATTCCTACCTCCTCTCTTATAGTTACATTTGTTACAGGTTACAGAGTTTCATTTTTGAAGCCTTAATTTTACTCTGTTGCTTTTATGTTAATTTCCAAGAAGTATTACTTCCGAGATTATTTTTTGTCCTATTAATTGCAATGGTATGGACCTATATACAGATGCTATTGGATTTCTGGTTTTTCTTAATATTTAATACATTAGATCACATACACAAATTCGCACTCCCATTCATACTTTCAGGCTGTGGAGGATAGCGAATAATCCTGGATAGGGAAACATTCTCACCCTCGAGCTAGGCATCGAACCTATGAGTAGCAGGTACTATAGCGACAGCTCCTAGACTTAAATGCACCTACTCTTCAGATCTGTACTGCATAGCACAGTTGATGGTGAATAATAATGATAGTACTTATGTGAAAATAAAATTAATTACTAGCAGCTGTTAAACATGGTGGTTTAAGCAGCAAGATCGTCGATATTAGCACAAGTGGTGAACTGGTGGTCGATTATCCGCGCCCGGTTTTGACTTTAAAATGATTAAAACTTGCTGCTGCAAGATCCAGTAAAATACAACTGTGATTCTATTCCATTTCAGTAATAACGTGTATATCAAGGCTAGAGCAGTTAACGATGTTTAATAATTATGCACATATATGCAGTGACACGGGTAAAACATGCCGATAACTTAGGTTGGCAGCACTGAAGCCAAATTCAACGGCATGTGGATAAAAAAAAAACATCGAAAAAAATGTTTCATGTCAAAAACAGTATTCGGTCACACTGCATGCGTACGGGAGCAAAATTGAAATACATTTAGACACCTACCATGGATTAATATTATGTTAGAATGGAATTATGTCTGGCTTAGGCAAATACATATCAAAACATTCGGCATTCAAGTGAGCTCGATGTGTAACAAACTCGCATCATCCCTTGTGTACTAATTATTGGTATAAACAATAATTATTGCTCCATCGATTGCGTCATTCACTATTCATTTCTGATCAGAAAAGCTTTCATGCAAGAAATATGAACTTATCAGTTAGACACAAACAGGCTTACTCATCTGTTTATATTATGAGTTATTAGAAGGAAAAGAAGAAAGAGCAATCACAAACTTTTAATCATGGGAGCGGAGTTATCCTTAGTAAAACGTAAGCCTACAGAATTAAATATTTCAAAAATGGCTAATGCTATGAAAGAACTTTATATTCTAAAAATTGTGACGCAGCATAAATGTAACTCCTTACTAAAGAGTGTGTTTTTGCATTTCTTCTGATTTTCCAGTTGTAAAAATATAATAAAAATTCAAGATATTTTACTTCTCATACCAAGATCTAAAGCAAGTTATATTTTAGCAAAATCATTATATCCATTTTTGAGAAAACAAAAACATTCTTTGCATTCACATAGCCTTCTCTACTCGTTCTTTTACAAACTATTCTTACAAAAGCTAATATTTGAAGTCAGACACCCCACGCATTTTTACAATAGAATGTATTACTTTATTAATATAAATTATTTGTAAATTGTTAAACAAGTTCCTATTTATGAGTACTGCTAGAGCAAGTCCCCATTTACCCATTCCCAATGAATGATGCGGACAACGACTGCTTTGCTAGCAACAGTTGTGTCGATTGGAATCTGCTGCACCAATTCTCTGACGCAACTAACATATATGCTGCTGACAGCCATTAACTTTGTGGGTTTCTGCAATTTCTTCTAGCACAGGAAAATCTACACTGCTGTCACTTGCCTTGCAGTGGAATTTGCGGTTACACTATTGTCAGCACGTTGCAGATCCTGAACTATTCGTCTCAGACCAATAATTGGATGTCTCCCGTACTTCGGAAATCTATAACAGGTTTCTACGTTTAACGAGAGATTAACGTTTTTATGCTACTAAAGTTAAATATACTAAACTCATCACTAGGGAAGAGGCTTTGTTCTAGCTGCCGTGAGGTTCAGGTGCTGGAGTACATAGCAATTATATTTACTGGAGTAGCCGTCATCAGGAACGATGGCGGTAAATGACATAACGCGCAGGTAGGGGTAAGAGGGGAAGTGCTGCGTTGCAACTGTTTCCCGTCTTTCCCAGGAAGTATTTGTACACATTATACACTATTTCTCTGGCTTGCTTTTGCTATCGTCGGAACTCTTAACGAACTATCACACAATGAAATGAACTTATTGCTGGGAATTATTTAATTTCACTTTCAAACTGTAGGCAAGTACTTTCACACGCGCTCTGAACAATTCTATATCTGACTGGCCACAAAACACGTGACTATGACGTCGTTGGATATTTGACTTCTGCGCAAACCGTCATCGTTCGTGACGGCGATTATAGTGGTTAAGAACAGTCTATTCATAGCTCGTTCTCTGTACCCTTGGCCTTCATAGCTTCAATATAGGCACCTAATATACCGGGAGAACAGAAAAAAAAAAACCAAAAAACGGCTGCGCGGTGTTTTGACTGTCCACATCCTCGGCACTCGCCGTCTGCCGCTATCATAGAAAGGCTCGAGAGTGAAACCATGCAGCATTTTAAGTACCGTTAAAACATAAGGTGACAGTTACTTATTCTGAGTTGGAAATTACTAGTAAAATATGGTTAGAGTTTCGTTAAAAAATATTTTGTTGTTTAACGACAATGTCAATTGACAGGATCACATCAGCGTCACCAGTGTACTGGAATTTCGTCCCGCAGGAGTTATTTTACATGCCAGCAAATCTACCGACATGAAACTGCCATTTTTAAGCGCACTTAAAACTGTCGGTCTAGGCCGGATTTAAACCCGCGACCTTGGGATTGTAGGCCAGCGTCTAACAAACTGAGCCACCCAGACCGACTTAGAGACTTGTTACATCTAATGTTAAACACAATTTAATGCATAAATATAGGTTTACGTACTTCCTAATGGACTTTTGGATCTTTAGTCCGTTGCCGTCGCAAAATCTCAGCACAGAATATGACATAATTTTAAATTCAAATTGTATAATGAATTTACAGGAAAGCTCAAGTAATTGTGTAAGCTGGCAATGTTATAAACCCTGTCACAACCAATATAAGCAGCTCTGTTTTCAAATCACAGAGAGTAAATAGTGAGCATGTAAACAAAGCGATACAACATAACCTGGTTTTCTTTTGGGAATTGCCCGAATTGACATTGGTATAAAAACTTGCCCTCGTGTGAAACATGTGCTACCTGTTTTAATAAACAACATACAAGACCTTCTGGCTTGTTTGCTCTATTTACAACAGGTCCACATAAACAAGCAGCAAATCCTGCGAGCACAAAGTTTATATTCCCGTCCCAGCTGAGGTTTCAGGACCGTCACAGCCATACAGACACAGCTGCGAACACCTGAACAGAGAATAAGATCAATTGACCGACTTACTGCCCTACATTTTCAACCTTGTAGATCAGTTGCATCCGTGTAATATTTGTGAGCGTGCAAACGTGAAACAATTGTCCTTTTTTCTGTATTATATGAATTATATTAAGTTTCACTGGCAACTATGAGGCAGAATGTATTTGTCTGCATTAGCAGACAATATAGTTTACGCCCACCCTTGAGGCGGAGGGGTATTGTGCCTACCTCAGTTCAAGAGGACCCGAAGTCGAATCTCGTTTAGGGTGAGCTACCAAGATAAGGGCGTTTTCCCTTAACCTGAAAGATGATTTCGGGTAACTAAGGTTTTATGGACACAGGACTCATTTGAGCATCATTTCAACCATTTCTTTCGTTGTCTGATATGACCTGATTGGTTAAAACGTTTAACCTAAACATTTTACGTGAATTGAATAATTTATTTTGTTTTACTAATTTTTCAATTCTTACTTTATCTACCATGTACATACATAGTGCGCAGAGAAGGTATTGCATTCCAGCCAAAAATTCGATATCGAAATTCAATAGTGTAAAATAATTCCGGAGCTTTCTACAAGAAAGGCCTCTAGATAAATATGGCGTTTCTACAATGCTTGAAGATTAAAATGTATAAATGTTAGATTTTTGGTAAAATATATGGTTTTTATAATCTGTGTAAATAAACTAGAGTACAATATGTAACTTTATCTTGATGTAAGTAATTCTAAGTAAAAGAATAATACCCTTTTTGTAAAATAGGTAAATCTTGCGAAAAGCTTTTATACCATAGAAGTTGTGTAATGTAATACATTTAAATAAAAGACTGATTTTAATTTTTTTTGCTATTGATTTTTAAACTAAAGACTAAAAATATCTTATTTTACTCGTATTATTCTCATCAAACTCTTTCATTCAATATCCATATCATGGAAGTGCAACTAGACTGCCATTATGGATGATCCGCCATATTGGATTTAGAATAATCTCACATAGCTAAACTTGCATTGCCATCTAAAACAAATGCGTATACAAAATTTCAGCTTAATCGGTTGAGAACTGGTTTAAAATTCAGTTGTACGATTTGACCCGAACAAACAAACATATGCAAGTTAAATATAAACTTGTAAAAATGTGCGTCACTTATTCACACTTGTACATGAAGTGCACATAGAGTATTTGCGCGAGTCCAGCTTCCGGCAATACACAGCGTTTAGGTGAAACCGCAGGAGATTTACCTTTACACTTTTAGAAAATATACTGTACTGCTAGTTCTGCAACCATAAAAGCACATCAAGGAGAAGAAACGGACCAGTAAAGGACTTAAGTGAATGAACACATTTCACAATGAATATCTGGTATTTATGTGCAGATATAAATGTGTTGTAAATCTGCCACATAAAATGGAAGTAATTTGATTTCGAGATGAGATGTCAAAAAATTATAATTATATTTACTAAGTTAATAATTTGTAATGAGCAATTTTCTGTAATGTAAGCGGAAAGAATGCGAGTTAACAATGAGCGACGTTTACAATGATATCACAGTGCTATCGTACATAGAAAAAAAGAAAGAAAACACGAGGAAGTCTACGGTCCATTCTTTTTGCGGAGGAGGCTGTTCATGCCATCATTATCTTGATAGGATTGAGCTGTCTGTAATGCCTCAATTACAGGAAAATGAGGCACTAGACAACTATCAACAGGATGGTGCTCCACCTCATTGGAATCTCATAAAGCGAAATCAATTGTACCAGATATTCAACAAGAATTGGTGGACCTGCCATCCCATAGCCTCCTAATAGCCCGGGATTCACGCCTACAAATTTTTTGTGTGAGCTACGTTAAGTCAACGAGTACGCAAAAATATCACAGAATCTGGCTAACTTGGAGGAAGATTACAATGACCTTTTAATAAATCAGTCTAGAAATAAATTTCAAAAGTTTTCTTGCATATGGTGTTTTACTTTCCTGACATCTCAAACGAATCACGTTGTATATGTTTGTTATTATTAATTCATCCAAGAAGTACAAAATATTAGTCATAAAGTGTTATACAACATGTTCTAGTGAAACGGTATATCTACAAAGTAGACGGTAGAAAATGTTTTAGAAGTGTTAACCTGCATTCAGTAATAAGTGGCAACAATATTTGTATGTGGCGCTATTTGTGGTAAATGATGCAAGCTGAAGATCGCAAGGAAGAAGAGCATCTGATGGGTTTCAAGACAGTAATCTTATTTATAAGATATCTGTAATGAGTTTAATTTTTCGATTGCTATCTGTATTACTCTAAAATGTTTCATGTATACGAAGAAAGATGCTTCGGATTGCAAGAGGCAAAAACGCTCGACAATGCCATGCAGCTCTTAATTTTGAGGTGTCCTTGTCGGTTATTCGATTCCTACGGGAAGTTGTGCGAGTGGTGCATATTACAGTTACTTTCTGGAACACCATTTACGACCAGCTGTGTGCCGTAAACGTCAAAATCTCCCGGATTCTCATCATGTTGCACTTCATGATGGTGCTCGCTCTCACATAGCTGCTTCTGTGGTTAATTTATTTCTGGAGCTGGAACTGGGAAGTTTTGGAGCATCCTTCATATTCCCCTGGTATGAACCTATGCCATATTACCTTTTCCCGAAAATAAAATTACCACTTAGAGGAGTTCGCTTTAGTACCAGACAGCTAATTATAGCAACAACAAGGAAGTGTATAGCTTAAGTGTGGATTTGCAATATTCATGTTGAAGGTACTGTTTTTCAAAGCAACAATGTGATTGTTCCAAAAATGCTTTCTTTCAAATGTTGCCACTATTTATTGAATGACCAATGTACTTTCAATTTAAAAACTTACAAAGAAATGAAAGCACTACAATATTTACACCTAATGCAAAATCAGGTTTTTTTTGGAATACTACAAAAGTTACGTGTAACTTTTACACCAGACAAATGACTTTCACGGTGAATAATTGGTATCAAGGCAAGTCCAGATGTAGACGTGGAAAAATCGGGCAAAATTGTTAATAACTTTAGGAATGAATAAGACAGCCAAAATATCTTTGCAGCTTCCTATGTTGTCGGATTGTTTTAAGACTTTTGTTCCTTTGAACAATAAATATTTCCTTTCTGAACAAGTGGCTCCCTATGGGACAGATTTGCTAAGGTGTTTCCGACTGCTTTTCGTTATCAAATCATTTTCATTATGTTGAACCAGGAAATACAAATATTTTTTGAGGCAGGGAGACGGCCCCCTTTGCCTGCCTTAAATGCACCCTTGAGATGAAATTCTTACTATATGACCAAAGCTCAGCATTGTGCAAATATCTATTGTTGGCAATGTGCTTAAAGATTCCTGTCCTAAGGTCAAAGTATTGACCACTTGTCACAACAAAACAAAGTAAATGGTTAACTAAGAGAATATTTATTTAGGAAATTTGATCATTTTGGTGTTAACTCATCGTTTTTTTTCAATAATATGATTGCTGTATTGTTTTCCACGTCGCACGTGAGCGAAAACACAGTACTGACCTAAGAAGGTCACATATTTCATTGCTAACGCAACAATAGTCTACTTGACGATAAAACACAAATTCAACAATTATAGCACCAAAAAGTGCAAATTTAAAGGAATAATGTTTACAGTTTACTCTTCAAAGAGAATAGGGAATATAGCAATTTAATATATGATATATGAGAAACGGGTAGAGTTGTAAAACTACCGCAGAGGTAGGGTACCGCAAAGACTATCATAAGTAAGTGTAGACAACGGTAGTCTTCCTAATCAAATTGGTCAGTTAAGAACCTACCCACATTACCTGTACGTTATGTGTGTTACATAACCATCGGGCGGTACCTCATACCAATCGAGTTGTTTACGTTTTTAGATCTAAATTTATTAGATTCCTCTAGAGAATGGAAGCGTTGAGTTTTGAGCCTTCTTGAAACAGAAAAATTAGTGGCTCTGTTATATTGTTTCCACACATTGCTATTGTTTTAGATTTTGAAGTAGAAATTTTCACATCATATTTGAGAGTAAAACTTGATCATCTGCATATAATATTGTTTGGCCCATTTTATTTGTTGTTAACGGAATTCCACTATTTAATGTTTGTTTCCATTCTTGAACTATTATAGTGGAGACAATATGCAGCCTTGTCGGACACCTTTGTTGGTGTTTATAGGTTCTGTTATTTGCCATCTGGTAGTTTAATTTGGATTTTAAGTTTTGATATAAGCTTTATGTGATTCTTATTTAATGTGGATGCATATGTTCTTGCAGTATCGCCAAAGTTTCACTCGGTTTACATTATCATATGCCTTTTCGTAATCTATTAATAATATGTATAATATAAGGTTGAATTGTTTATTTTTTCCATAATTTCTTGTAAGATAAATATGGCATCTGTAGTGCTTCTTTGCTGTCTAGAATCACATTGTTCTTCTTCCAAAAATGTTTAACTAATTACTGATATTTTGTTTTTATTATGTTGGCATATTATATGAAAGTACAATTTATATCCATTAAATGTATTTAGCACATCAGGAAATAAAATGGGATTTGAAGCAATCTCTCTCCAGCTCTCTGTGTGTGCTGTATATACATAAGCTGTGAGGATTATTTTAGGCTCCCCTGTAGGAAATATTTTTGAGTATCCCCTGCCTGTAATACGGTGATATATTAAAAGCCCCACTGTTACTAATATTTCGAGCTATGCAAAATTTTCTTTGTAAAGGTGACGAATGCTTTTTAATTTGCGCTACACGGAGACAGCCTGAAGGAATTCTGTCTTGTGAAAAAATGAAAGAAAAAACGGGAATTGCGGTTGGGTAAAAAATCGTTAATGAGGCGTAAGAATGCAGCGGTGCGCGTTTTAATCTCCCTTCTGTTAACTAAATACTCAGAGCTGTTTCCTATCACGCTTGATGCGGAACAGTGCCTCGGCTTTCCCTACCCAGAAGCTATATTCTCATTTTGTATTAAGTTCCTCAATGAGCTTAGGGTACACAAGTTGAAATTGATTCCAAAATGCAGAACATTTCAAAGAATGGTTAGTGTTTTTTAATGATCATCATCACTTTATGATAAAAATAGCATCAGATGTTACTGCACACGTAACATGGCTTCCCCGCATCTTCGGAGGCATTCTACTGGCCTTCACAAGTGGAGTATGTCTAGTAAGAAGGTGTGCGTATCTGTTTACCTATTCGTGCATGCTGTAGCGTCGTGATTTAAAGGCACAATTCTAGATTATTCACATATGAATATGTAGCTGAGAAATGTCTTCAAATGATAGATTGACTTTAGCTTTCCGCATACAGTTATTCCGCAATATTTTCTTACGGCCTAACTCTTGTAATTTTAAAGTTCTTTGGTGAAAATTGGCACAATTAATATAATTAAATAAATAAATTATTTTTAAAAGCTTAGAGCTCTGACTCAGATAGTTTCCCAACACCATAAATATTGTAATTGGCGGAACAAAATGTAATTCATTTAGAACTGCTTTCTGCATGCACATTTTTCAGAGAAGTGTGATAGTGACAATTTCTGATATTTTAGTAATGTGAAAATGAATGAATGATTTATTAAGTACGTTTTACACAGCTTGGGCTATCCCTAAGCTGGACCCTGACCTCTTTGTTGTTACGGTAGTCCTTCTGTAGTATTTTTATTTGTTTTATTTCATCTCCCAACCCAATTCACTTTCCATCTTCCTCAACTTTTCCTATCAGTTTCAATCTTGTAACTTTTATTAGTCAGTGTACATTGTACACGTCACTTATGTTCATTATTCCAATTACACTACTTCATCATAACCTCACTTTCACCATGTATAAAAACCCTTTACTACCTCATTCATGTATTACCCAACCATTTATGAAAATAAATGTATTTAATGGAAGCTGATGTTATTACTTGTAGAGAAATAAATGTTTATTTTTATATAGTTGATGGTGTTAAAATTTCCTTACTTTTGGTATAAATTAATCTTTTTTGAGTCAATGAATAAAACAATCATATAAGGTACATTTGAATCTTTAGATAGCACATTCCAGATTATGTATACAAATTAACGACGTATGGAAGCGTATTGTAAATTTAATGGTAGACATTTTGAGCACTTGTAGCCGTAAAGAAGTTAAAATCATATGACGTACACACTGACATTTTTATTTATTTTATTTAACTGTACGGGATATTGTACACCTGTTTTTGTATTGTTATAGTTTTTCTTTTTCTGGCGTGTTTTTGTTTTATGGCTTAAATTTAAGTATTCACCATTGGAAGAACAATATAAGGTTGGTTTTAGTTTAAGGAACAAATGCATGTCTATTGATGTTAATGGTGTTGTGTTTAATACAAATACATAAAGTACATTTAAATAGTGCAATGTTACTGCTGATCTCTCGGTAGCCTTGAGTGATCCAACTGTGTGCTATACTATAGTAACATTTATAAAAGCAGTCAATTTATATGATCAATGTTTTAATAGTTTTAAGTAATTGTAATTTAACATTTATTGTGATGTGATTATTGCTTAACGGACAGTAATAATAAAAATTGCAGCTGATTCAATCTGGGAATTGTGTACGAACATACGAATCATAAATGGGTGCTTTTGGGGAATAAGATGCTGGTATCCTAATAAAGCCACTTTACTTAATACGCTCTGTATTACATCAACTAACAAACACGTGCGACGTTTGCAAGAGTTCAACTCATACTGAGGTCGGTTGAGAGCCGAGAAAACTGTTCTGCTTTAGGCTGATCACCTAGTATTTTGAAAACAGTACTATATTATAAGTTTACTATCGTAATATATTATTATGTAATTGCATTATGTATTGGAACTATTATACATAACCTTTAATCTATATAGCTTGAATAAATCTGCTGCTTTTCTCTCAATTTCAAACTTTTCCATTTAAGATATTAACAAAAAAGAGTATCTCAGATATGCAAACAAGGAATTGTGATAATAAAATTCTATTTTCCGTAGAAAACTTTGTTAATGCAATAAATATCACGTTAAAACCAAAATGTATTATAAAAATATCGTGTTCTGCTGTTCAGTGCACAATAAAAACATCAATTGATTTATCTGGATAAGCGGTCAGCCACAAAGCCTAAAACATCACATGTAAATAAAACCAGAAAGTACAAACTGCTGCCGAAGTGCCACCAAATTGTGGTAACCCTGATACGATTTATTACGTTTTTATGAAAGTACAAATAGAGAGTACATGACTGGTATTCCAATGGGCGCCTTTCTGCTCAGCATTCCTTTAGCCCACTCTGTCATTACTTGAATGTTACATCGAGTGTACCATCTGTCTCATCCTTAGATGACAGTATAGAGTTATCTCTATCTAGCCCATACAAGTTGCCATTTGCTTCGTACTTTCCTACTCTCGCGCTGTTGCCAGGTTCCTAATAGAATGTGGTTAGTGTTCAATTGTTATAATTTTCAGCTTTGAACGCATTATCCTAGGCAGAATTTTTATCTCTATAAGATTATATTCTTTTTAGAGTCACTATACAACTCTGTAAGCCCTAAGTGTTTTTCTGTAAAAGTTCGACATTTTCTGTTTCTATTTTCATCACGCACTAATAAAACTAAATGCTAAAATACGTCTATATATTTTTCATAGCCAGAGTAAACTGTAGTGCTGCTACTTTCTAACTTTGAATTCTTTGTATTTACTCAGTAAAGTGTCACATTTTTTTGAAATTAAATGTTTTCAGTTTTGTATTTGTGCATTGCAAAAGTTACGCAGTGGGGTACTTTTTTACAATTGAGCTTACATCAGGGACCAAGCAAGAGCAAAAGTTGAGGAGGGGTACAGACAGTTTTTAAAATAAACCAGAAGCCTGCAAACTCTTTGCTTTCATCGTGTAAGGCAAACAAAAAGTATTCACCTATTCAGCTAAAAGACGCCAGGCGAGACACATAAGGCAGTAATAAAAGTTAACACCAGTTTGTAAAGAAGTGTGTGTGTGTGTGTGTGTGTGTGTGTGTGTGTGTGTGTGTGTGTGTGTGTGTGTGTGTGTGTGTGTGCGAGCGCGCGCGTGTGTGCGTATACTTGCGAATGTGTTATATTACATTTCAACTAAAATGAGTATTAGTAAGGCAATAAAAGAAGCAGCTAAGACTACCGGGTGTATAGCATTAAAATGCAACTAATGAAAGATCTTCTAAGAATGCCATCGAAAAATAAAGGAAAAAGGATGGGTAAACAAAACGAAAAAATCTGATGTGTTGTACTCATATTATTTTCTCTGCTCTTGCACTAACCATTCTTACAAACTCTTATTCCTATATTTTTGTGTTAGTGAGATAAACATTTGCAGAAATTATCTTATTGTTTAGCTGTTGTAGGTACAAGGAGAATATGGGACTACAGGAGGGTTTGAACGATAGTCTAATCTTTTAAAGCTTTCAAATTTCGTCCTCTTTGCACGGCTAACATAGGTATAACAAATGAACAACGACGTTGCATTTGACGAAAGTTTGTTTTCCGAAACTGACCAAAATAACAAGGAATATCTCCGAAATTGTTCTCTACACAAAATATTTATTTGTGTTAAATAAGGAAAAATTGAAGCTATTAACAGTGAAGCAACAAGATTCTAAAGTAAGAACAAATTAGAAACTAAAAACTTCACTTATCTTATTGTTTTGGTGCTAACCCTGGGGATATGGCTTTGAGAATGAGCTGGACATAGCTTGAAACCCCAGGGTTAGCACCAAAACAATAAGATAAGTGAAGTTTTTAGTTTCTAATTTGTTCTTACTTTAGAATTTATTTGTGTGTTTTAGTGAGATCTACATTTGTTGTATAGTTAGATTTTTTCTATCTCTTACGGTTTACGAGTTATTTAAAAGTCATCTAGAGTAAAGAGGATTACAGAGACTATAGCCAGAAAATTCAAAATATACATTTCATTTGTCACTTAAATATTTTAAACGTGTCATTTTAATCAAAATCGTTATAGCCATTTTCAAGAAAATCAAATTTTTCGAAACATTTTCCACCTAAAGGGTAGTTTAGGGTGAAGCAATTCTCTTCAAAGTCTTCGTGTTGCCTCCTTGAAAGACAAACTTAAATGCTAACTATTATAAGTCCATTTAGACGCCAAATAGAGCTGTTCATGTTGTAGAAATATTAGGTTGTATACTGTCACCGCGCCCGCCGCATCTAATTGCCGACAACCGCAGTGTCACCCATCGCATTATTGTCGGCACTACCGCAAAGGAGCCGAAGGAAAGAGACAGAGAATGGCTGCATTGTTGGGGCGCTTGCCGAAAGAGAAAAGGATAGATTCTTCTGGAGTCTTCTACTTTACCCCACTGAACGCACGCGTGTGGGACACCGGGTTCCCCGCATGGCTTGCGGGCATCCCCGGTAACGAAGGAGACATCCCTTCAACAGCGAAAGCTGAATACATCACAGTCCTCCAAGATAAGCTTGGACTCTAAATTCAAAATTAAATGAACCTCCATATTTGTACCTTTACACCAGCAGTGCCCAACGGAAGTTGCACACTGATTAAGCAGCCGCTGAGGAGCAAAATCTTGCTGCCTCCTTATAACCTACTACCTCAAACTTCACCCGCCACCCTGCAAAATCCTACATCCCGTCATAAAGTGGTTAAGCCCTAAAAGGGCAGGTACACGTATGACACACCTCGGGCTGATCTCAGCCTGCCAGATAGCGTCGTCGTCGTCTTCTACTTTGTATCTCGCCGCAATAAGTGAACGTTCCTGAAGCTTCCAGAATAGTGCCTGGGAGATATAAATAGCGGTAAAGTGTGAGAAGAGTCAGTCAGACGTATGTGAAGGTTGAGTAGTGCCGACGGAGACGGACAGACGATGTGAAGAGTTGTGCCGACGGAGAAGAGTTAGTTCTTTGTGTTACGAGTTCGGAGCCGTGCTGTTGCAGAATCGAAAAAGACTTTCTTGTTGTTGCAACGAGTGTACAAAGTTACTATTTACGGAAATAAAAGTGTTTCTTTATCTCGACTACATCTGTCGTATTTACTTCACACCCCACACCAAAAAGTCACAATACTAATTTTGGGCGTATACTACATACTTTACCTATGTAGTCAGAAAATCACGTGGATCATTTATAAGCAAAATTATTGAAAATAGAAATCATGACATGTAGAAGCATACATTATATTTACAATATATAACCAGTTTAGAAACACTTTATTTAGGCTTCTTATCCTGGCGATGCCTGCATACTTAACTATCTTGCGCTATGTTCTGTAATTAAATGGAAGTATTTGGTAAACCTTGGTCTAACTTCTAGTAAGCTCACTAGAACTTTTGTTCCTGCTATTCAATGCAACTTCATTATGAGATTCCAAATTCACGTTCTGTTGCCTCACTTGTCCATAATCAAAGTCCTTATCACCATCTTTCTCACAGATTATATTATGTAGAACAAAGGGACACTTAAATTGATTGACATCGACTACGTCAGCTTCTGTCTTTGGAGAAGCATCGCTATTTTGCATACGTTTTCTAGCCCGTGATAAATGTTTATTGAAATTCTCTCGCCTGGGTCGGTCCTCATTAAATAAGGTTTCAGAGGATGTGCCTCATCACCAAATAACACCAGCAATGGTTCAATAATATTTTAATTTTGCATTGTTTGTTCGAAGGCTGATTTGCCTCTAACAAATTAATGAGGGTAAACATACCGAAAATATCTCCGTCACTTCGCTTTCCTCTTGGCTCTCACTTCAATCGTTACAAACTACTACTCTGCATCAGTAACTCCTTAAACCCGATGGAGAAGTAACACAAATAGCTGGAGCACAAATTTGGAGGCATTTTATTTGACATATTACCACAAAACAATTTGGGGAATTTCAGCGTTGGAAAGAATCTTGATTTGGTTGAGACATCTCTTGAACAAATTCGTTTCAAATTTTCTTTAACAATTACACTTATGGTTGATTTTCCGGCCCTAAATGAAAATGCCAGTGGCCTAAATGATGATCCAGTGGCAAAGTGATAAAAATAAAGAAAACAAATACTTCACTTTTATTATTAATTCAAATCTTTTACTTTGCTCAAGTCATTTCCTTTTATCATTTTAATCCTTTAAATTATATTGTCATGTTGGGGGCTATAATTTGAGTGATAACTGTAGGTGTTAACTCCTGGAACCGTAAGTAAGGAATCATCAAGTTTTCTTCGAGACATTTTCCTGGAAGATGGGAGGAAATTGTCCTGATTAGTGAAAAATTCCTACTCTACATCCGGAAATCGACTCCGGAAACGCGAGATTGGCAGTCAGATGCGCTGACCACTGAACCACGCTAATAATCAATACTTATAGTAATTACACCACGAGTATTGAAAACTTTTCTCTGTTAGGCACTGTTGTCTTTCAGGTCACGTGACAAAAAGTAAATGGAAAAACCTAAAAGACAGCTTTAGTAGGGAGCACCAAAACCAAGCAGAGAAGCATATATAGGGGGCTGCTGGAACTTTGGCAATATCATGGGTGTTTTATAAGTCCATGATATTCATAAAAAATGTCATTTCTCTCGGAGAAACTTCTGGCAACTTAAATTCCAGCAACCAGGAGGAAACAGCAGAAACGATAGAAGACGAGATAATGCGGGACATCTGGCTCTCCGGAAAAACCCACTACATCGTCATTGGAAATTACAATACCTCATTGGCGACCTCATAAGAGAACATACGAAGGAATAGAGCTGGAAGAGAAGAAATTACAACGTGTAATGCAGGAATAAGGAGGGTGATAAAGTAACAGTCATTTGGATTTTCAGCTCTTAGTTAACCTGTATCCATACTTTCAGCATTTGAATGAAGTGATGAAATTACAACTAAAACCAAAAACAAATTAGATTTTAAAGTTTGGAATGAAAGAATAACTAATGCAATTTAAATAAACAGTCTCGTGGTATTAAACGTTCCGAAATAAATTGAAGACCTGAGTGCAAGAATTAGATAATAACCAAAAGTTAAGTTCTGAGAAAAACGAGAAAAACATTTAAAACTATATAAATCCTATAATTTATTAACATTTTCAGTTTAATGTGAAAGTATATGTGAATTATCCATTTCTTACACTCAGATGTTTAAGGAATGTAAACACGCGAAGAATTGGGAAATGAATGCCATTAAATGTTTTAATTTTTTTAATTATGAAATATTGATTTTTGAAAGGCCAGTGCGTGACATACATAATAAGTATTAAGCAAAATATCGTTGAAAACAGTTTTTAGAATTCACTTTCAGAGCCAGATTCATCTTCGACTTTACATCTGAGATCGGAATACCATTTCAGTGTACAGGAGGAATACACTTATGTGCCAACTTCATCACATATCTGTAGGCACATCTTGTTATTCAAAGACAATGGAGGTTGGTACAATTTGGCGGGATCTAATATTGGAGTACGTCTCGTCTTGAACAACAGAATTTTGTATGAACAAAAGTGTTTTGACCAACAGAGACAGACAGTTCTCTCCCTTCATAAACAAATTTATGGTACCAACTTATTCTGAATGACCCTGTACCACTCATTATTTTCTTAAAATGTGATACCAAGTGATGCTTAAAATCGAATACTATATCCTGGTGTACTTTCAGCACAGTCAGTTTTTTGGAAGCAGATGAAACAATATCGTACCATTCCTGATGGACAAACACATACTCTTTCTTGCGTTTTAGCTTCTCAGTCTGTGTAAAGGTACGATCACAGGGCATGAACGGATGTACACGTTCTGGAAAATGGTGATATATTTTGACAAATCTGCCTGAAGTCGCTAGTGTACTTAAGTATTGAGCCATCAAAATATTCTTATTTTTCCCTGCACAGTTGGCAGTAAGTGTGCAGAGTTTAACTTCACGAGGAATGTAGTTCTCTACATAATAGTTCAAAATAGATACAGCTTCAGTGGACCTCTTCTTCGTAATAGTTTCGTCATACATATACATTCTGGATTCTCCAGTTGTACAAGAATAGCATCCCATATTATACACTCACAATTGCCGCATGTAAAATATTTCTCCTGTTGTCAATACAGGAACTGGAGGGTTTTGCTGAAAAAGTAAAATGCCTCGACGGATCATTACTCTGAGCGAACAAAGTGGTCCTCTTCAGATCATCGTAGAACGTCTGTGCTTTGACTAGACGTAAATTCCTTTCAGCCTCTAATGTTATTATTGTATCTTCATTCTCTTCGTTGGATAATTTAAATTTTAATTTGTCACATATTTCACAAGTGTCTGGTCGGGGAAAGACAAAAGGTTGAATTTAGTATTCAATATGTGTAAGTCAGCATTCAAATACTTCTTCTTGGTTGGGTTTCTGGTGTAGTGAGTGGATCATGCAAGAAAACTTTGAACATGTTCAACAATTTGCTGTATAATGTCATTCTATATTTTATTTGGTCTGGTATACTTACCACGTTTACCTTTGGTGAAGTAATGGCCACTCGATTATGCTGAGTTAGACGTTTCACTCGACCCTTCTTTATACCATGCAGACTGCAGAATCCTGCCTTACACACAGTGAACTCTCAACCAGCAATACAGATCTATAGGAAGTAATAACAAATACATATAATACTGAACTAATAATAATAAAACAAAACAAAAATATTTAATTTTATTTATGCGATTGTTTTTGTTTTGAAACTTGCTTTGTATTTAAATGATGAAGCTCTATTTTTGACTTCATCCTCATTTTCACTGCCAGTTTCATTGTTTCTTGCAGCAAGCTTCTTCTTCCCTCTCCACTTCATGCTGAGATCAGGGCGCCTTCTAGAACAAAAATAAAATCTGATGTGTTGCACTCACATGACTTCCTCTACTCTTCTACTAACCATTCTTAGAAACTTATTCCTATATCTTCTTGGGGTTAGTTAAAATAAACATTTGTACAAATTATTTTATTGCTTATTTCCTTATAGGTTCAAGGGAATATTAGAATACAGTAGTCTTTGTGCGATAGTCAAATCTTTTAAAGCTTTGAGATTCCGTTCTCTTTGCACACTTAACATATAAAAAAATGAACAACGATGATCCATTTCACGAAAGTTTTGTATTCCGAAACACGCACACAGAACAAGGAATATCTCCAAAATGGTTCACTCTACTTCTTCTTAATTTGCACTACAACTTCATTGACTGAATGTTTTGGCCTTCTCTACAATTTTCTTCCATTCAATGGGATCTTTTGACAGGTTTACCCAATTTCTAATCTTCATATTTTTTAAATCTTGGTGTATGTCGTCACTCCATCTCTTTTTGGGTCTGGCCCTTTTTCTAGATTCGAAAGGCTTCCATGTGTATATTTTTTAACTGTTCGGTTCACCCTACTAGAAAATTTATTTGTACATAAATTGTGTATTTTAGCAAGATCTACATTTTTTGTATAACATGATTTGGTCTATCTCCAACGGTTTACCAGTTATGCAAAAGTCGTCCAGAGTAAATACGACTACGGGGGCTATAGCCAGAAAATACAAGATATAAATTTCATTTGTCATCAAAATATCTCAAAAATATAAAATTTTAAACAAATTGTTAGAGCCATTTTCAAGAAAATAAAAAAAAAAATTGAAAAAATTTCCATGTAAAGGGTAGTTTAGGGTGGGGTTAATTTCTTTAAAATCTTCGTGTCGCATCCTTAAAAGACCTTAAACTTAAATACCAACTTAGGTTTCTAAACTACTTTTCGTTTTTGAGTTATGCTGTCCACTGACTGACTGACTGACTGACTGACTGACTGACTGACTCTCTCTCTCACACACACACACACACACACACACACACACACACACACACACACACACACACACACACACACACACACACACACACACACACACACACACACACACACACACACACACACACACACACACACACACACACACACACACACACACACACACACACACACACACACACACACACACACACACACACACACACACACACACACACACACACACACACACACACACACACACACACACACACACACACACACACACACACACACACACACACACACACACACACACACACACACACACACACACACACACACACACACACACACACACACACACACACACACACACACACACACACACACACACACACACACACACACACACACACACACACACACACACACACACACACACACACACACACACACACACACACACACACACACACACACACACACACACACACACACACACACACACACACACACACACACACACACACACACACACACACACACACACACACACAGACACACACACACACAGACACACACACACAGACACACACACACACACACACACACACACACACACACACACACACACACACACACACACACACACACACACACACACACACACACACACACACACACACACACACACACACACACACACACACACACACACACACACACACACACACACACACACACACACACACACACACACACGGACCTTTTTCTAAAAATGCGTTTTTTGGATTCAGGGGGTCTCAAAACATATTTCCGGTGAAATCTCGACATCGAATTTTTGGGTGGAATACAATACTTCCCCTCTTCAGGAATTCTGCAAGCAGCCTCGGGATTATCCCTCTTGCTTACCTCTGAACTAACCTCTGAGTTAAAGCTTGCATTTGCAGCTCTCAATAACTCACTACATTCAGCCATCTTCCTAACTCTTCTCTAGAGAGAAGACAACTGAGAGCAAGACCTGGATAATTCCGGTTATTATCCAAGTCTTGCAATCAGAAAGGAACCAACTGAGACTTAAAGGCCACCTAGCGAGAAAAATAGGCACTTCCTGAAATTAACTCCTATAGTAACTGATAGAGGGCAGTTATGGCACAAATAGAAGGAAAAAAACTAATTTTTGCTAAATCAGGTCATTATCTACTTCTTGCACTCAGGTCTTCAATTGTGTAGAGTGGTAAATGAGTTTTATAGAGCTATATAGGCCCATTTCTACCTGCTGTAATAACAATTTAGTAGATTACTTTCAATAATTTCAAACCTCACACGGCTGATCGCCCGTGAAACTATAATAAATAGATTACTTTTAATTAAAATATCACAATGTTTTATCACAATATTTTGGTACAGTAGTAAGTAAACGGTAAATCTCCAAACTAAACTCCCACGCCAATCAGTTGGTACGAGCATTAGGTCAATACGACCACACAGCACCTCGAAGAAGGAAAAGTTATCGCCTACTCAAGGACGCCCTTGGATATGGGTAATGCCACTCCCATCTTCTAACACATCATTACCCCAACACCTATTCCTGCACCCTTTATGTATCCTAAACTAGGCATACAGAAAGAATCCATTGCCAAGGACACAAAAGCATGACAACACAAAGACAACTTCCAATACCGCACAGATAAAGTCGCATTAGCGGCTAGGTGCTGTGCAAACACAACATCTCGTACAGGAGAACCTGTACGACCTGAACTCGGTCGCTGGTCACTGGTCTGGTTCTCTCTCTCTCTCTCTCCACCCTCTCTCCCTCCACATTTTCGAGAGGATGATCTTAAACCGCTTGTCCCCCCCTGCTGGGGGACATTCAAGCCATCCCTGAACATCAGTTCGGGTTCCGTCCTGGGCACTCTACGCCCCAGCAGCTGCTGCGGGTGATTGAGGCCGCCGCGCTGGATTTACCAGGAACGCGCCTTCACTGCTGCGGTATCACTGGACGTGGAGAAAGCCTTCTCGACGACCTGGCCCACAGGGCTCCTCTACAAGCTGATCCACCTGGAGCTACCCACACAGCTTATCCACACACTACACAGTTTCCTCCGTCACAGTCGCGGGGCGAACCTCCACAATTAGGCCAGCAAGAGGCGGAGTCCCCGAATGCTCTACTCTGTCCCCTACTCTATGTAGTGTTTATGTGGCAGACTTCCCCACAGAACCACAGGTCAGTATAGCTCAGTACGCAGATGACATATTGCTATACTGCACCAACCGACACATCCTCAGAGCCTTCAATCCCATACAGAGACACCTCCGCCAAGTCCAACAGTGGTGTCGGCGCTGGCGAATGTCCATTAATCCGGACAAGAGCCACGCCATCCTCTTCACGAGACGCCACACCCCCGCAGACTGCCCCACCTTTCACCTTCGAGGCCGAAGGATCGAGTGGACAAATTCCATCACCTACCTAGGAGTCAAACTGGACAGAGGTCTGACTTTCCGCGGTCACATCAGAGACCTCTCGGCAAGGTCCCAGGGGGCTATTGCCTCCCTGTATCCCATGCTGAGGTCCGAGATGCCAGTCCGCCTAAAGCTACACCTCTTCCGGGCTCTTGTAGTCCCCCTCATGCTTTACGCTTGTGAAGTGTGGGGCATGGCTGCAGGTAGTTGGCTCCTATGGCTCAGAACAGGGGACTCCGGTCCACCTTCTCTGTCCCCTTACCCTTCCCCGTGAGACTACTTCACGAAGCCTCATCTCTTCCATACCTGGAGGATGAAATTAGGCGCCGGCGCCAAATTACCCAACCATCAAAGCGCCTTAGTTAGGTCTCTAGGGGATTACGACCCCTCAACACGCCGCTTTAAGGCGTATAGGGTTCCCCGCATGGCTTGCGGGCACGCCCCATAACCATGGAGAACAATCACCAGCAGCTAAAGCTGATCTCCAAAGATCCCTACAGAGAGTTGATTCTCTCCAAAATTTCTTCCCCATTCAAAATTCTAAATTCAAAATTCACAAAACACCAATTTAAACCTCAAAAATTTTAAAAACTATTTTTTAACGTCAGAATGCAAACATTGTTGCATCCTGCAGGACAGCTGTCAAGGGGCTTTAGTGCTCCCTTCTAACCCTCACCAATCTAAATAAAAACAAGTCACCCTACAAAACCTCTTATCCTAATTTCCTACCTGCGGTTAAACCCTAATAGGGGTAGGCACGCAGCAAAAGTCGTCGGGTTGAACCTCAGCCTGCCATTAGCTCGTCGTCGTCGTCTGGTTCTCTCTCTTACACGGCCAGAAGAGGGTTGATATCCTGACCTGGCAATAACCAGAGGGCGGTCTGCAAGATCTTCTGCAACCACAACCCTCCAGTGTTTTTCGCAGTCGTCGTCTGGTTCTCTCCTCAGTGCTAATAAGATACTTTTGGAAGTTAACCATTTATTCCTACTAGTCGATGGTGTAGTATTTCCAGGAGAAAAAGCAAATGTTTGTAAGTGCATCTTTGAGACTGTGGATATAAATGATGAAATCCTCCAAAAACTTTCCGTTGTCGATTTAAAGGATGCACACCATGGTGTTTATTTCTCTGCATTCCTATTATCTTCAAATAATTATTACTCTGAGCAAGCACATGCGAGTAACTTTTGAAAGTATCATGCTGTCAAAGCTTCTTCACTCAGCGCTCTCAGATACTGTTCATGGACGAGGTATTGCTTCAAAATCCCCACCACTTCCCTTTGTCGGGACAGGTATCTTGTCGCATATCTCGATGAGATAGACAAAATCTTATTATTCAAAAGTATAGATCTTCTTTAGGTATACAACTGTTTTTCTGTAAAATAACCATTTCCGAGGTGTTCCGTGTTATTCGTTTCAATTTTTAAGTATGAACATTAATTTGCACATAACCTACCGTGTCACCAATCTATGCCAACTGTTTTCATGCATCTCGTCATTCTTTTACTCAATGAACTTTCCAACTTTCTCTTCATCGTTTGGAGTTCTGTTGCACACACTGCATTTTTATTTCTGTTCAGTTCATTGAACTGTTATTGGCATATCGGAGGCTTTGGCTAAAACACTCCAGGATGTTTTTACTCTTTACATTTTTAAGGTTAGCTTACTGTAGATTTTCGTCGCTTGTAACTTATTTTCACAATCACACTTCCAGATTCTGAGCAGGATAGAGAATAATCCTAAGTAAACAAAGAAAGTTCCCATCCCGCCGGGTGAAGTCAGCCCACTGACTACTATGGAGACAATCCTAATGTGCACTTATTATCATATTTCAGTCACAGACGATTCACCCTTGAACAATAAACAAGGTAACTCAGCTACCCCTTATTTTACAGTTTTATGCAATCTGAATTTTATACTCTTAACATGAAACATAGGTTCCTATGCTAGGAGTATTTAACATGGATGTCTTTGTTCACACACTCGACAAAATTAGTACTCAAGTTAGAGAATCACCTTTTAAGACACCCGTAATTAGGCAGCTGGGTTTGCACCACTACAAATGATCAGTGGGATAAGCGAATATTACATGTTAACTGAATGTTTATCTCTCAAGTTTCTAGGTAGCTCAGCTAGAACGAGCGCACGATTCCTAACTAATCCATTTGCTGTAGAGGTGATTTGAATCCCCTGCATTTACTAATTTTTTTAGCGTATAATATTCACAAATATCATTCGTTGAAATATTATGTTTAAAGCTGTTATTATTTTAATTTGCAATTGTTTTATTTCCAATTTATGTTATTGTTATATATGAGGAAATACCTCCCGGTATAGATGCTGAGCTACTCGTGCATTGGCTCTTGCTTCTCTGTAGATTAAAAGTATATCAATGTACTCGTCTGTCGAATACGCAGTAAAGAAATGGCAAAAACAACTTGCGACAGCAAACGCGTGGAGAATGGAGGGAGTCGGAATTTGAAATAACAGTCTATATCATGCCAGTCCAATGAGATAGAAGTAATTATTCTGTCACCGCGCCCGCCGCATCTAATTGCCGACAACAGCAGTGTCACCCATCGCATTATTGTCGACACTACCGCAAAGGAGCCGAAGGAAAGATACAGAGCATGGCCGCATTGTTGGGACGCTTGCCGAAAGAGAGAAAAGGATAGAGACTTCGAGAATCTTCCGCTTTGTATTTCACCGCAATGACTGAACTTTCCAGAATAGTGCCTGGGAGATATAAATAGCGGTAAAGTGCGACAGTCAGTCAGACAGACGTATGTGAAACGTTGAGTAGTCGTGCCGACGGAAAGAAGAGACGTATGCGAAGCGTTGAGGAGTCGTGCCGACGGAGAAGGGACAGTTGTTGTGTTACGAATTCGGAGCCGTGCTGTTGGTGAATCGGTAAAGACTTTCTTGCTGTTGCAACGAGTGTAAAAAGTTACTGTTTACGGAAATAAAAGTGTTTCTTTATCCCGACTACATCTGTCTTCTTTACTTCACCACACACCAAAAGTCACACTGGTGTCAGAAGTGGGATCCGTCGAATTGCTTCTAGTTTCGTTACATCGTCGTTAGAAGTTGCAACGTTAGAACTGAGATGGAGGGAGATTCGGAAACCAGGATGATGGCAATGATGAAAGAATTATTCGCCGAAATGAAGACAGGAATGTCCAAGATGAAGACGAGAAACGACAACCTCGTTCCCGAGCTGAAAGAGATGAAGACGGAGCTATCGGCGAAAATTGATGGCGAACTGACTGGTGTGACAGAAGACGTGGAAGAACTCGGCGAAAAGGTGGAAGACCTCTGCCAGCATGTGGACGTCGTGGAGGACGACGGGGAACGTCTTGGCGCCCTGGTAGTAAGAGTTGACGAGAGCGTCAAAGTACTGGATGCCAGGGGCAGACGGAATAGCGCGGACCCGGGGAGGGAGCACCTAGTGGCCGAGGCGACAGTTGCGCCCGTTTCAGATAACGAAAGTGTACATCTCGGGGAAGACAGAGGGGCAGTTCAGGGACGTCGTCGAGGATCCCCTGGAGGAGTGTGTCGGGTACGTAACCAACCAGGATATGACGTGGAGGACGATCAGCAGGGAAGCGCACAAGCAAACGAGCAACACGCGAGAACCGACTTGGCGTGTGACATGGGGGGACCGTCGGAGTCATCCAATCACCTGACGCATAGTGCCGTGAACGGAAGAATGGTGGACCTCATCTTGGACGGCAGGATACAGGAGAAGCCATGCCGAGCACGAGTGAACACGAGTGCAACGGTGGACGCGACTCACGCGGATGTGGCGGCGCTTGTTGCCGGACCCATCGGAAGCAAGGTGGCTGCGAAGGTGCACCAGAGAGGTCGGCGGACATGGTGCCCAGTGAGCCGTTTCCAAGTGCGCAGGATGGCCCGTCAACACACCAGGAAGAAGGGCAACTGGACGAGGGACCGTCAAGACCGACGGTACTGTTGCAGAATTTCGAAGCAGGATGGCATACATCGTCCTACCCGGACCAAGGGACACTATCCAACAGCGACACCTAGGATCGTGCCTCCTGGAGAAGAGGTTCGATGGGTTAGTCCACCGGGGCGCAAGGGAGATGCCGCAGTGATAGTGCTGGTCGGGACGAGAGGAGGGAGCAGTGTCACCGCGCCCGCCGCATCTAATTGCCGACAACAGCAGTGTCACCCATCGCATTATTGTCGGCACTACCGCAAAGGAGCCGAAGGAAAGAGACAGAGTATGGCCGCATTGTTGGGGCGCTTGCCGAAAGAGAGAAAAGGATAGAGACTTCGAGAATCTTCCGCTTTGTATTTCACCGCAATGACTGAACTTTCCAGAATAGTGCCTGGGAGATATAAATAGCGGTAAAGTGCGACAGTCAGTCAGACAGACGTATGTGAAGCGTTGAGTAGTCGTGCCGACGGAAAGAAGAGACGTATGCGAAGCGTTGAGGAGTCGTGCTGACGGAGAAGGGACAGTTGTTGTGTTACGAATTCGGAGCCGTGCTGTTGGTGAACCGGTAAAGACTTTCTTGCTGTTGCAACGAGTGTAAAAGGTTACTGTTTACAGCAATAAAAGTGTTTCTTTATCCCGACTACATCTGTCTTCTTTACTTCACACCCCAACCAAAGTCACAATACCTATCCTATTACCAAATGCAGACAACCAAAAACGATTCTAATTATAATATCCTAAACCCTCAGGGACTTTAAAATTAGATTATTGTGAATTCAGTTTCCAAGTTTTGATGAGCATAAAAATTGTACAACGCCGAGACGGGAACACGTGTTCCTGGAGTTAGCGCACAGGATATAGTCATAGTTCTATTCAGTTATTTGGAGGCTTGACTGAAAGTACATCTCGAGTTCAAACGTACAATTTGTATGCCAGGCGCTGTGCCGTTTCTACTTCGCAACTTTTCGTGCGTAATTTAGACTTTCAAGACAGATTTAATCCTTTGCTGGGCGTTTCAATAGTATCACTTAAGTGGCAAAAGCTATTACGCATGCTATTTGAGATGCACGAGACGTAATTTAGGCTAACATTTAAATAAACCGTTCTTTAGTAATATGCAAGTGCCTTTTAGTATATGAGATTACCATATCCTGTTTTTTAAGGGCACTGATGACCACGAAGTTGAGGGTCCCTAAACCTACAATCCTATGCTATGGTGGATAAGACGTGCCCGTAGTTCGTTGTCACCTGCGTACAAGAATCCGTCATTTTCTTTATAGCTGATTATTTGTGTACTTATATGATCGATTTTATCAGAGGCGTATACTGAATTGCCTGCTATGTATATCTACTCTAATATGAAGTTTGTAAAATCGGCTGGAAACGCGTTAAGACCCAGTGCTTAACCTCAAAGCTGCTTAGAGTCAGAGAATGTAGAGAAGTAAGAGCATTTTGTGTTTTAGGAAATAGTTGGAAAGGAAATTACCTCATTAGCACCTTATTCCTAGAATAATTGGAAAGGGAGTTACCTTATTATTCCTAGCCAACGTATTTCATGTTGCAAATCAATTGTGTAAATAACGATAAGTGATTTTATAGTAAAGGGTAAACGAATTGATAGAAAACACTTCAGTCACTCGTCTTGATTAATCAGATTTGTTAATCCCATCGCTAATTTAATTATTTGATTAATAATAAAGGTACATTTTATTATCCTGTTCTTGTTTCGAGTACTTAAATTATCTTTTTATGGCTTATTGTTTGCTTAAAAGCAAACCACAACGGGTTTTTAGCCAGCATTCTATTATCACCACTTTTATATTTATAGTTGCAAATCCATAGCTCTTTAATTTTATCATTATTCTAAAGAGAACCAAAGTGCTTTTGTGTTTGTTTTTAATCAAACCAGTTTAATCGCAATTGGAGCTTATTGTTTTTCCTGTTTTGTGCTGTGATTGTTAAGTAAGCGTCAATAAAGCGGCTTACCTGCGTATTTCGGATTTACTGTCCACAAGCTTTTTAGGCTTAAAGAAGCTCTGTTGAAAAACAACTTCTCACTACTAAACAGTATGCAGATGTGGCATTACGTTACACATATGGCATATGAATATACTTAAATGTTCAGAAGTTCTTATTACAAACTGTTGTTAAATTATAATTTATCATCTCACTGTCATTGGCGATTATTGCATACATAGAAATGTCAGGTTTGTGGTTATCATATACTAATTATCGCCTGATCATTCTTTTGTTTTGTACAAGATATTGTTAGGACTTCTTTTGTTTAGTAAGAGTCACCAACTGTTTTCACAAATAGCTGAATATCAGTTTATTACACATTGCAATCGATTAAAAATCAAAACAGCACTTCATTCCAATTTGAGAACTGTTTTTAACAACTGTTCTTTTAGTAGTCAATGGTTTTTCCAGAAGAAAGGTTGTTTGTTAATGTTAAAAATAAAGGGAGAATTATTTTAGATTATAAAGTTGCTTCCTCTTATAACAAGAGAAGATCGAAATACATGAATTTCTTGGCTTCGTTTTCTTCAGTTGGCGGTACTGAGTAAGTCAAACTACGCTAATTAAAATGAATATCTTTAGGTTTTTTTTTCCTAGAATTCAACATTTTTTGGTCAAACCTTGGCGATATAGTATTTAGATTCTTATTTTATTTATGAAATAGCCCAGATAAATATTATTCGGTGGTCTGACCTTCCCAGATATCGGTTAGGCCAGCCGTCTTATGATATTACTTGTGATAAAAGCAGATTTTCTCAGGCAAGTGAAGTCTGGATGTTGATGATTGATCCTTTCCAGTTTGTTTACCCATATTAAGAATATTTACAATTTTTACTGGAAATACGATAGAAATATTGGTGTATTACATTCACATGACTCTTTCAACAAGGGATTCCTAGAATATAGTGACTTTATTTTAATCGAGATGAATATTTGCATAGTTACTTTGCAGGAGGTACTTACATCAGGCTTAAGGGATTCTGTTAACTTGGTGGTAACTTTGAAATTCAGTTCTCCTTACATCAGCACGAAGAAAAACGAATAGGGATTTAACAGTTAAAAAAAATCATTGTTTGAAACCACATTAAAGAATATTGGAAACACTTAATGCCACTGCACCCTTCCTATTACGCATTATTGAAGTGGAAGCAATCTGAACTAGGAAGCAATCCAACATGACGGAAAGGCCGATTCCAGCAAGAGGACTCTTCCATAAAAATTTGTTTACAAAACCAAATCCGAGAACAAGGGAAACAATAAACTATACTGTCTTCAATTCATCACAAATTAGTCACATTTAACACTGTCACCACAACTCTTCACCCCATACCTGCCTGACCCCTAAACGGCCAACACCACTATTGAATAATTCCCGTGACATCGAAAAGTAAGTCCTTCAGATATGTGGACAATCAAACTTGAACAAGTAAGGAACACGTGATCACTTCAATAAACTATTGACACAATAACAATAATTGTTATAAATTATTTATATAAACTATGTAAAAGGTAATAATTTAGACAAAGCTTAACAAGAAACACAAAAGTTAAAACAATTAAATCACCACGCCGGAATAAAATCAGTATTAGGTACACAGTTAGGAAATATAAATCACGCCTATGGGACCATGGAAGTTTTAATCACCGAATATCTGCTTAACCAAAAATAGCAACGCGCGAACTCAGATGAAAAAATCTGATGTGTTGCACTCACATGACTTTCTCTACTCTTGTAATAGCCATTCTTACAAACTCTTATTCCTTATTAAGCTATCTTCTTCGTGTTAGATCAGATAAACATTTACAGAAATTTCTTATCGCTTATTTTCATGTAGGTGCAAGGGAAATATTAGAATACAGTAGACTTTGAGCGATAGTCAAATCTTTTAAAGCTTTGAGATCCCGTTCTCTTTGCACGCTTAACATAAAAAAATGAACAACTATGTTCCATTTCACGAAAGCTTTGTTTTCCGAAACAGTGACACAGATAACAAGGAATATCTCCGAAATCGTTCACTCTACAAAACAATTTTGTACAGTAAGATTTTGTCCATCTCTTACGGTTTACGAGTTGTTCAAAAGTCATTCAGAGTAAATAGGACTACATAACCTATAGCCAGAAAATTCAAAATATAAATTTCTTTTGTTATACAAATATCTCAAACATGTGGCATTTTAAGCAAAATCGTTAGAGCCGTTTTCAAGAAAATCAAAATTGTCGAAAAATTTTCCATGTAAAGGGTAGTTTAGGGTGGGGCTATTTTCTTCAAAATCTTCGTGTCGCATCCTTGAAAGGCATTAAACCTGAATACCAACTTTGGTTTTTAACCTACTTTTCTTTTTGAGTTATGCTGTCCACAGACATACTGACACGGACCTTTTTCTAAGATTTTTTTTTTTTTTTTTTTTGATTCAGGGTGTCTCTGAACGTATATTTCCGGTGAAATCTCGACATAGAATTTTTGGGTGGAATAAAATACTTCGTCTAGGTAGAGAAAGTGAAAAACGATCTGGGAACTAAGCACTGGCTCAAAAGGTATGTTGCGAAATAAGCGGTCACAGGATTGTTTGGTACTTCAGTATGATTGATTTGTTTTAAGGAATCCGTTCCGGTATCGCACGCTGCATGTCATGTAGCAGGTGAATCACATCACATTCTACTGTTTTGATTTCTGTTTCGCTGAATGTGATTGACAGTTGTGATGGAAGTGGTTACTACTAATAAGGAAAATCCAAGCGCGCTTCACAAGGTTACGGATGTCAAAAGTACAGAGAAACGACAGTGGTGTTATAAAGTGGATCTGAGTGAACGTAAACCTGGCAGAAGATTAACAAGTAAGACGAACGAAATTTTGACAGGATCGGAGGATTATTGTGGATCATCCGATGGAGCCTATGTAGAAGTGAAGAAGCGCATAAGGGGGCTCGGGAACAGAATCCTTAAAAATAGTGACAAAGTTTATAAAGCTGACCAAAGTTACCGGTAATAAATCATTTTGTTGATCCAAAGTTTGGGCTTAATAGAGGCATTTTCGAAAATATTACACTATCTTTCAGTATTACTTATAATTATTGACATAACAGCAATTAGCCTAAAATAAATGAGAATCATTGCTTATTTTACATTCTGGAGTCTCTAAACCCTCACATTCCTCTTCGGGTACCTCCTCTAACATGCTGAACGCTTTTTCAAAAAAAAAAAAAAAAAAAAAAAAAAAAAAAAAAAAAAAAAATAGAACAAAAAAATTTTTTTTTCCCCCCGCGACACAGGATGACATACACAGGCATCGGGTTAAATGACCTCTCTCTGCGGTAGCCAAGCTCACACGCCTGCGAGGGACGACATTTGAAGTTCAGTCCAACATTATTTGTTACGCTGTACTGTGAGAATGACGTCATGTGTTTACTGTGTGTTTACGAGGTTATGTACTACCAAGCACTGTGTTTATTGCTGATATATGTTTACTGTCAGAAACTCCCTGTTGTCACTGTTACTAACAGATCCACAGTTTATGAGTTTAACAAACTGGAAAATCGCTCGCAAAGACAGCCTACAATTTGAACTGAGGAAAAATTCAATGTGAGAGAGCTGTCATGGAAGGAATTCCAAGAAATTTCCTACCTCACATTGCAACGTGGTTTCGATGACACAATAGCTGACTGACTTGTTTACAAATAATATGTAATAAATTACCGTTGTTGATGTGACGAATTTACTAGAATGTGATAGCCAGCTTACGTTTTCAATGCTTCGGCTGCAGAAAATCCTGAAGTATTCCATAGTGTGTATAAAAGATGTAAGGTTTGCATAAATGCACACAGTTTCGCATTATTAGTATTATCTAGGCATTACGCAGCACTGCTGAAGAAGCGGCGGACTCAGTTATGTCATTCAAGAAACATCCTGTGCATATCGTTTGTAAAAGATTCACGTGACTTTTGAACATTCTTGCGAGTTTTACATAGTCTCTCCCTATTTTTCATTATGTACACCCCAAATCTGGAGAGTGCCCAAATTCCTTTTCGCTTTTCTTTTGACAGCTTCTCTTTAAGTCCATCTCGCAGTAAGGAAAGAAAACATGTTGGAAGGAAGAGCAAAGAAGACTAGAAGGAGAGTTGAAGTTCTCTTAACGAGAGAAAGTAATAGAACACCTTAATAGTGGTCCATTAACTGAAGAGCTAGGGCAATCCAATTGTTGGTACAAACACTTCTTTCTACTTCAGAGAGGATCCTCTAATTGTTTTGACGCAAAATGATCTTGAGAAGAACCAAAATCTCACATCATTGTATTGTGTTGAATATACAGGGTGTTTCAAAAATGGGGGCATGATATCAGGTATGTGTTCCCCATTTGTGGACATCCAAATTAGTTTAGTACATGTGTCCGGAAATGCTGCATTTCCGAGTTACAGCCTTCACAACACTGAAATTCACCGGAACGTTTTTCATTCCGCAGGTCGTGTCATTACAGAAGAGGTTCAAAATGCCCACCTCGTGCTTGAATACTGACGCAAACGCTCCTCTCCGTCGAAGACGTCGCCTTTAAGATCTATAAGATCTCGTGTTTGGTGTCCGGACTAGCTCTAGCAAGAGGTCTTAATCTCAGGGTATGCGCGAGTTATGATAGGAATGGAACCAAACGAAGAATCAACCAACAGATCACTTTATTTGTAAATTTCCAGATTTGTAGAGCACTGCCGACGATATTTAAATAGAATGTAACTTTTTAACTTCAACTACAACGTTATAACACTTTAACTTTGTCACTCTTTAGCAACCGCCGAATTATGTATACGCGCTAGCTTACGTACAACTCCCAAGTTGCACGTGTACTCCCGGCTCGATTCAAGACGAGTGTGCCTTGCGTTGCATTTGTTTTTGCGCGGGCAACAAGAAGGGAGCGATTTCCATTGGCTAACTTTAGAGCACGTCATGGTAAGATAGGAATCAGCCCGCTAAATCGTTAGTTTTGTGCATACAACAATTGTAACCTTATCACTCTTTTAAATCTGCCTAGGCTTCCATTCTTGAGACTTTAACATATTAGCTTTATTACGTCTTCCCCTTCACTATTGACTAGAATCTCCTTTTGTTTCTTTCCATTATCAAATATATATTGACATTATAATTTCGGTTTCAATATAGAACCCACATCGATGTCTCATTGACTTGGAACACGATCCCAAACTCCAGGAGTAGTGCGTATGTCCTCATAAGATGCCACAATTCAACACTGTTCAACAAAGTGTATAGGTTAAAGGCGGCGGAAAGCAACGGGTATTTTGGGCGTGAACTGCTTAGCATTTGATATGATCGCTTAAAGCGACAGAAATAATAGAGAAAAAAAAAAAAAAAACCTCTGTAACAGATAAGTGATGCAGAAATTAAAAGCCATCCACGTATCCCGAATAGAGATATTGAACTGAAAATTAAAATGTAATAAATGTTGCGTACAGGTTCGGAATTAATAACATCCCGTTCTGCAATTACTTTTATTCGATCTCGTTTCAAACTTTAATTAAATAAACGGCATCCAGCTCGAAATTTGAAGAAGCGTGAAATTGATCTGACAAACTTAATACGAGTTATCAGTTGTTGGAAGTATAAAACTTGCTTCTTTCATGTTTACTCGGTAAATTACAGAAACCCAGCACGCTGAGCAAATATTAACAGACCTGGGTAATATATGAGTAACATTTTATGCGCTGCTGGTAATTTCAGTCGAGACTACCCGCAGAAAAACGCATCACTGAGTCTACAAACATAGATATCAGATTATAAAAGTTTCATTTATTCGGTTAAGGAAACTTAAAATAAAAATTATTCCGCAGCACGTTCAGCTTTAACTTTTTTCAAACCAAAAATGAATGGAAAATGTAAATTTATGCTTTAATAACCATTTTCATATTGTATATTTACAAACATAAATCAAGAAAATGTTAATTAAAATAGGAAAATATAACATAATTATAAAATCTGATGTGTTGCACTCACATGACTTTCTCCACTCTTGTACTATACAAACTCTTATTCCTATATCTTCTTCGTGTTAGTTGAGATAAACATTTACAGAAATTGTCTTATGCTTATTTCCTTGTAGGTGCAAGGGGAATATGAGAATACAGTTGGCTTTGAGCGATAGTCCAATCTTTTAAAACTGGTCACTATATACAAGATTTGAAATTCCCTTCTCTTTGCACGACCAAGAGATAAAAAAGTGAATAACGACCTTCCTTTGAGAAAAGTATAAGTATTGCAAAACTCACACAAATAACAAGAATATCTCCGAAACGGTTCGCTCCACGAATAATGCATTTGGACATAAACTTTGCATTTTAACGAGATCTACATTTTTGTATAGTAAGATTTGGTCTATTGTTATTATTATTGTTTAGCAGTTATGCAAAAGTCATCAAGAGTAAACGGTTGTACGGGCTATAGCGAGAAAACTCAAAATATGCATTTCATTTACCATAAAAATGTCAAACATACGGCATTTTAATAAAAATCGTTGAAAATTGTTCTATGCAAAGCGTAATTTAGGGTGGAGGAATTTTCTTCAAAATCTTTGTGTAGCATCCTTGAAAGATATTAAACTTAAATACCAACTTTGCTCTTTAGCAGATTTTTTATTTTCGAGTTATGCTGTTCACAGGCACAGACACAGACACACAGACACACAGACACACAGACACACACACACACAGACACGGACCTTATTTTTTTTTTTTTTTTTTTTTTTTTTTTTTTTATTCATGAGGCCTCAAAGCATCTTCCCGTGAAATTCCGACATCGAATTTTTGGATGGAGTACAATACTTCTCTTACCTACTATACGTAGTAAATAAAGAAAGTAAAAATCTACAAATATTCCATCGTAAACACATTCATTTTTGGAATGGTTTTTATTTTTATACAGTGGTTTTCAGTTTTATATAGGTATGAAGTTCTATTCTTTTATATAATTTTGAAGCCAAAAGTTACAGACCAATCATAAAAGTAGCAAAACTGTGTCCTTACCAGTCGTTTCCGAAATATTGTTGTTCTTAGTAACAATTCTCAGCCATTTAAACAACTAAATTTTAAATGCCAGTGTTTTGTTTCTCGCGAGGCCATTCAAAGATAATTTAATAACAAGGCGACTTATGCAAGCAGCTTGCTTTTCACGTAGTTGCTTGCCATGTAGCCTTCTGCAGGTTCCGATTTAGCCACGATAAAACTCGTATTGAAACCAATTCTACCAAGTTTATCACGATTGACATTAAGTAGACAAAAACACTTTTCTCTAGAATAATTTCTAAGATACTCTTATAGCTAATGTTGGAGAGCAGAGACATCTTATGAGCGCACATAGCGATTTTTACGAGCTAGTGTATAAGAATCACAGTCCGCTGGACCGCATCGAGCGGTTGCTCTAACCACTAAGCTACCATGGCCAACTTGCCAGTACGATATTAAATTCCCCAGCTGATTCGATTCCCCAACTGGCTACGGCATGCAATTTTTCATTCCTGATTCCACCTCTTAAACATTGCCCACACAAGGCTTGTGTGTTTGAAAACACCAGCAGTAAGCTTGTTGGCATAAATGATAGTTTTTAACTGAACACTAGTGCGATACAGTTCTCTCCCACTTCATTGTAGCAAACTTAGCTTCCAAGTCGAATTACATGGCAATTAGCCTTTGGGTTTGCACATGTTTAATGCACCGACTTGATTTAATCAGTTTTACATTTTGTTATGTCTTTTTACTTTCTCTGCTGGTAAGTAGGGGAAGTATTGTATTCCACCCAAAAATTCGATCGAGTTTTCACCGGACGTATATGTTTTGAGTCCCCCTGAATCCAAAAAAGCATTTTTAGAAAAAGGTCTGTGTGTGTGTCAGTCTGTGGACAGATAACTCAAAAACGAAAAGTAGGTTAAAAACCAAACTTGCTATTTAAGTTTAATGTCTTTCAAGGATGCAACACGAGGATTTTTAAGAAAATAGCCTCACCCTAAACTACCCTTTACATGGAAAAGTTTTCGATAATTTTTATTTTCTTGAAAATGGCTCTAACGATTTTGATTAAAATATCATATGTTTGAGATATTTTTATGAAAAATAAAATGTATATTTTGAATTTTCTGGCTATAGCCCCTGTAGTCGTATTTACTCTGGACGACTTTTGCATAAGTGGTAAACCGTTAGAGACAGACCAAATCAGACTCTACAATGTAGCTCTTGCTAAAATAACAATTTATGTCCAAATAAATTTTCTTGCAGGACTACTTCAGAGATATTCCTTGTTAAGTGTGCGAGTTTCGGAAAACTTAACTTTCGTGAAATGCAACATTGTTGTTCATTTTTTATATGTTAAGCATGCAAAGAGAACGGGATCTTAAAGCTTTAAAAGATATGACTATCGCACAAAGTCTACTGCATTCTGATATTCCCCTTGCACCTGCAAGGAAATAAGCAATAAGATAATTTGTACAAACGTTTATCTCAACTAACACGAAGAAGATATAGGAATAAGCGTTTGTAAGAATGGTTAGTACAAAAGTAGAGAAAGTCATGTGAGTGCAACACATCAGATTTTTGTATATTTGTTATTCTGCAGTTTACTTAAATATTTATTATTATAGGCTTATTAGTGTGCACGAATTCTCGTTAGGTTCACTGTTTCACTGAGCCCACTATTCAGATGCAACAGGTTTTCCCAATATTATTATATTGCTAAGAGCCGATTTTTCTGCTCGTGTGTGTTATAGCAGTGATATCAAACGTAGCGCTTTTGCGCAAGCGTACACTTTGGCACTTAGCATGCCCACGCTGCCCGTAACAGCAGCACAGGCTTGCTTCTTGGGACAGTGTTAATCAAGGCTGTGCTACGTGCATACCAATGGAAAAGGCGAAGCCACTTTCACATTTGTAATCACTTAACATGGGCACAGAAATTAATACGCATTCTGACATATTGCGTACTCTCTTGGAGGAGTTTGAGGGAAGCTCTCAAATTGAAACTGGATCACTTTTCCTTGCCGTATTCTATTGATTCCCAGAGTGCTCCAGTTGAACTTCAACTAGAACTTACTGCTTTAAGCTGTGATTCATGCCTAAACCAGGCGTATAGCGATACGAATATTCTCAGTTTTTATCAAGACTCTGGTCCACAAACAAACCCAAAACTTCGTAAATTGGTTGTGCTTTCCTTGGTCAGTGGAGGGGGAAATAAAATTATAAGGGAAGCGAGAGTGTGCTCACTTGTTGAACACCCCTGAGCTAGATATGCATTCAGTAAGGATAATGCAAGGTATAATTAGGTCAAAAGATCGATGTGTTACTCAAAGTTATCGTTGGAACCATGGCGGAAAAAGCAATGTCTAATGTTCTTGACAATGCTCTCCGTTGAAAAAATCTATGCTTACACAATGTGTGGCTTTCAACGAGAGAGTGAACGGACACCTTTTCAATATAAAAGGGAGGAAGGATGTATTGTCGCTTCATTGAGCATCAATACCACCACCCACTTCTGTGTATTGCTCGTTTTAGTGAAGGTTCACTCTACAAATTCTGGTTTGATATACATGGGTCATTCAACAAGTAGTGACAACATTGTATATGGTGCCATAAGCGGTTAATGATGCAAGCGAATATTGAAACATAAGAGCAGCTGGTGTGTATGCTCTGTGAGTTTGAAGACAGGAATTGTATTTGTAACATACGTACTAGCTGAAATACCCAGCGTTGCACGTGATGTAGTGATTTATCCCAACAACTTGTAGACTTAGATTCCACTTGCTCAACAGTCTTGTGTTTCTTTGTGGACATTTAAAACGCACAGACAAAGCAGCCAAACTCTTAGGATACCATAAAGAACAACAAATAAATACAATAAATACATAGAAGCACGGGGAAGACACTATGCACTGTTGATCACAAACGCCACAGGAAGAAAACCGAGTAGAGAAAGCCGTGTGAATGTAATATGTTGCATTTCTCTTTCAGTCATATAGACATTTGTATGAATTGTTTTTTGTAGAAGAGGGAATAGGGAAAGAAATGTGACTGTGTTTCGTAAAAGAAAATTGAGTGGAGAAAACAATGTCAATGTAATATTTCAAACAGAAAATTGCATGAACTGTGTGTTGATGCGTGAGAAGAGGACATGTATATGTTTCCTTAAAGGAAAAGTCAGTAGAGAAAACCGTGTGAAAATAATACGTTGAATAGTAAAACGAATAACATAGAAACCTTCTCCATGAAAAAAAAAATAAAAAAAAAAAAAAAAAAAATAATAAAAAATTAAAAAATTTAAAAAATCAAAAAATAAATTAATCAAAAAATAAATCAAAAAATAAATATATAAAAATACATAAAATACATAAAAATACATAAAAATTACATAAAAATTACATAAAAATTCATAAAAATTACATAAAAATTACACAAAGAATACATAAATACATAAAATACATAAAAATAAAAAAATAAAAAATAAAAAAATAAAAAATAAAAAAATAAAAAATAAAAAAATAAAAAAATAAAATAGATAAAATAGATAAAATAGATAAAATAAACGGATAGACGGATAGACGGATAAATAAATAAATAAATAAGTAGATAAATAAATAAATAAGTAAATAAGTAAATAAGTAAATAAGTAAATAAGTAAATAAGTAAATAAGTAAATAAGTAAATAAGTAAATAAGTAAATAAGTAAATAAGTAAATAAGTAAATAAGTAAATAAGTAAATAAGTAAATAAGTAAATAAGTAAATAAGTAAATAAGTAAATAAGTAAATAAGTAAATAAGTAAATAAGTAAATAAGTAAATAAGTAAATAAGTAAATAAGTAAATAAGTAAATAAGTAAATAAGTAAATAAGTAAATAACTAAATAAGTAAATAAGTAAATAACTAAATAAGTAAATAAGTAAATAACTAAATAAGTAAATAAGTAAATAACTAAATAAGTAAATAAGTAAATAACTAAATAAGTAAATAAGTAAATAACTAAATAAGTAAATAAGTAAATAACTAAATAAGTAAATAAGTAAATAACTAAATAAGTAAATAAATAAATAACTAAATAAGTAAATAAATAACTAAATAAGTAAATAAATAACTAAATAAGTAAATAAATAACTAAATAAGTAAATAAATAACTAAATAAGTAAATAAATAACTAAATAAGTAAATAAATAACTAAATAAGTAAATAAATAACTAAATAAGTAAATAAATAACTAAATAAGTAAATAAATAACTAAATAAGTAAATAAATAACTAAATAAGTAAATAAATAACTAAATAAATAACTAAATAACTAAATAAATAACTAAATAAGTAAATAAATAACTAAATAACTAAATAAATAACTAAATAACTAAATAAATAACTAAATAACTAAATAAATAACTAAATAAGTAAATAAATAACTAAATAACTAAATAAATAACTAAATAAGTAAATAAATAACTAAATAAGTAAATAAATAACTAAATAAGTAAATAAATAACTAAATAAGTAAATAAATAACTAAATAAGTAAATAAATAACTAAATAAGTAAATAAATAACTAAATAAGTAAATAAATAACTAAATAAGTAAATAACTAAATAAGTAAATAACTAACTAACTAACTAACTAACTAACTAACTAACTAACTAACTAACTAACTAACTAACTAACTAACTAACTAACTAACTAACTAACTAACTAACTAACTAACTAACTAACTAACTAACTAACTAACTAACTAACTAACTAACTAACTAACTAACTAACTAACTAACTAACTAACTAACTAACTAACTAACTAACTAACTAACTAACTAACTAACTAACTAACTAACTAACTAACTAACTAACTAACTAACTAACTAACTAACTAACTAACTAACTAACTAACTAACTAACTAACTAACTAACTAAC